>APFE031589307.1:242855-305610 GCA_000404065.3 Pinus taeda | reverse complement strand
CCTTCTCTCCCTCTCTCTCTCCCCTTATCTATCTCCTTTCTACCTCTCTTGTCTTTCCCTAGTGCCCTTTCTCTCTCTCCCTCCATACTCTTCTCTCTCTCTCTCTGTCTCTCTCTCTTTGCCCCTCTCCCTTCCACTATTTTTGTATCCTCTCCCCCTTAGTTAGGTAGTGCTTCATAATAACCCCCCTCCAACTCTCCCTATATATCTCTCTCTACCTTCCAACTCCATCTCTACCTCCTTCTTTTATCCTTATATATTTCGCCCTCTCTTACTCCTTTCCCATTTTTCATTCTCTTCCCCTCATGTCATCTCTATATCTCTCACTGTTCCTCTCTCTTCCCCCTCCACTCTCTCTTCTCCTCCCACTCCCGCCCAACCCCTCTATCCCTCCCTCTATATTTTCTATAACTTTTTGGGGTGTTAACCATTTGAAAAATAAAGTATATGGTGCACTAAAGGACATTAAGACCTACAATTTTAAAAAAATAGGATTGTTTGATAATATGAAGACCCTTTTCTAGGTTGCAATAATGAAAAACTTTCTAATTTTGGAAAAGTTTTGCAAAAGAGCAATATGTTATCTACATCTCCACAAGTTTTTGTACTAAGTTTATATCATTTAGATACCCAAAATTTGAGTAAAAGTAATGGAAACATATGCATTATATTTTTCATGAAGAATAACATACCATATTAGGAAAACTCAAAATTGGCATAATTAGACACAATTTCTATAAATAAACTTATATACTTGAAAATCCAAGTCATTGTTCTATATTTCTTATTTTTACACCATCTTCAAATTCATTATGTAAGTACCACTATTCATCCTCTAATTTAACATACTATTTTTTTTCCACACTTACATCACCACTAACGAATCATAAGAGAACATCATTAACTTAAACCCACTAATATTTTTTCTTCTATTATAATAATCAAATATAAAATAACTAAATTATATAATACTTATATATATTAAAATAATACAATTCATACAAATCAGTTTTATAAAATGTAATAACTTTTAATATAAAGACACAATCAAATATAGCACATATAATTTCCCTCTTCCATGTATATCATAAATTATGTGTGTTTTGTCTTTAACTATGTTTTTTTTCATTTGTATTATTAAATAGGCATAAATCGTTTTGTTTTATAACATTTTTATTAAATAGGAAATCAGTTTTTTATTTTTACATTTATTTTCATGCATTTTTACAATCATTAAATATGGATAACATTTGATGATTAATTTTTATAATATTTTATTAAATATAAAAGAAAATTGAAAATATTTATCATAATTTGAGTTATCTGAAAGCTCAATGTACTCCATACTATGTACATTTGTGGTAGTATGGACTAGATTTAGTGGATATGTAGGATTTTATGCATAGTTTTTTTTGTACACAATGCTTATCATGTCGGCTTTGCTGGTTTTAAATATATCTTGGGCATGATCATTTCTCTTATGGATTCGAGAAGCATAGATATGCCTGTGGGGTCTCCATCCTTTTATTTGATGATGTGAAGAGGATTTGGTTATGGGAACAGGGGCTTCGAAAGTTTGGTCGACATTTTTATCACGCTTAGTTTTCCTCCTACTCACAGATAAGAGGATATTGATTTTGGAAGAGTCCCTTATCACTTTCATTAGAGTGGATGGAGGATAGAGGATTTACCATTGATCAGATAGAAAGGTTATAAGAATAAAGAGGGATCTTTTATGATTTTTGTAAAGAATATTAAGGGAAAAATCATGTTCTCTTGACTAGCGGCCCAGATCTGATTGGAAATCTTAAACACAATATTCAAAAAACCCTTGGTATTGCAACTTTTTATCAATTTTTATTTTTTGAGGGAAGATTTCTCTAGGACTCTATTACAGTGGAGGAATGTAACGTTTTATAAGATTCAACCATGATTTTAAATTTGAGTTTCCAAGAGTGTGCCCATAATTCTAGAAACCCCAGTGGATTCACTTCATATAAGGAAGTTTCTTGATCCACAAGCCCCATTGGATCAAGATCCTTTGAGGACAAAATGTAGGGAAAGACACAAAATGAACAAATCTAAAACATACAAGGTCCTTACGTTGTTGAGGAAATGGAGCAAGCACCAACCATGGCAATAAATATACCAGAGGTAATGACCTCTTCAATATCAGTTAACCTAAAGCTATAATATGTAGATTTAGTGGTTTCTCACTCAAGCTGGAAGATATAAATCAATGAGTTTCACCAATTGGACCCCAAATTGTGATATTTACCTATTCTCCATGAGTTTTTGTTGTTGTACAATTCGATACAGAAAAAGATTTGGAATTTTCTCTAAACAAGGGGCCATAGCTTTGGGGTAGTGCCAAACTCTTATAAAATCCATGGTTTCTAGGTTTCAATGTTACATCAATGGTGGTTACAAAAATTCCAGTATGGGTGAGGTTACACAATATCCCTCTACCTTTATGGCACAATCAAGTAGGAGAAGGCATTGAAAAATCATTAGGAAAGTTTTTGAAAATCAATTTATAAATAACTAAAAAAGGAATTTTTACCTATGCCAGGATTTGTGTAGAGATAGACCTTAGCAAAGGTCTAGTAGATCACATTCATCTAATTCCAAAAAAATTCAAGTGGAATCAACTATTGGATTTTGAAAACACAACATTCAGGTGTCATATTTGTTTTCAAACAGGTCACTCACAGAATACATGCCAAAAAGCGAAAAAGTTCACAAGGACACCGAAAAGACCCCAAAAGCCAAAGGGATGATAGTTTTCAGATTCACATCTTTGTAAATACAAGGAAGAAGAGATGGTGGAGAACCATCAAATTTCGTAAGTACACAATAAAAAAGGAGCACAACTAGAGGGTGGAGTAGTGGAACCACGATGTTGACTATTATCTGGGTATTGAAGCAACCCAACATTAGAATATTTTATTCTCTCTCAAAAGAAGTGCATTGGATATTTGTTTAAAAAATTTGGCATGGCTGAATGTAATCCTTTGACCACTCCAATGGAACAAAATTTAAAGCTCACATCGAAAGAAGGAAATGAATTTAATGATGAAACTAAGTACATAAAGCTAATAGGAAGTATTAACTAGCTCACCACTACTAGACAAGCCATTTCATTTGTTGTTGGAATTCTTTCCATGTTTATGCAAAAACCTTGTGAGGCTCATCGGTTTGTTGTAAAGAGAGTTCTAAGGTACTTGAAGGGATGTTAGGGTCCTATAATACTATTGTAGCCCACATATTGTTGTCGTTGTACCCCATAGAAACCTACTATTTTTATTGTTCAGATTTTACATTATTATTGCTATGTAGACCCTAATTATATTTTAACCCTTTAGGCTCCTATATATACAAAGGAGGTCTTGTCATTTAAATTCTCAAATAATTGTTCATTTATCTAATGTAAAGGGAGATTTTCCCCTCAAAGTGGCTCATTACTTAGTCGTTATCTATTTTTTCTTATGTTTCTATGCTATTTTAATCTAGTTACATAACATTTGGTATCAAAGCTCTTAGTTCTAATGCTTTGCTGGTTCATGGTAATTTTTTTTTCTATGAAGCTTCAGACTATGAAATCCATACCATGTGGAGTCATAATCTTGATGAACATATGGTTATAATTTTAGACCTTGGTTCGCGATAATTTCAGATATATTTTCCAAGGAAGTTAGGGTTTCTCTATACTCCAAAATTCAGTCTCAAACAAGTGTCCTAGGGAAATCATAATAAATTTCTTCTCAATCATCAAATTTGAATTTCGTAAAAAATCATTGAAATCACATGGACTTTAGTTTTTTAGGTGCAATTTTTAGGGCCAAAGGTTGAAAAAGTGATATGTGGCATCCCATGCAACTTTTCTCTATGGAACAAATCCATAATCAAGTCATCGTGGGAGATTTGGCATAAATTTATATTGAAGAATCCAATCTTGGTATTATCTATGACATTGGAAAGAAGATACAAAGAGATATTTTAGGAAACAATTTCAGATCTTGGAAAGCATAAACCACATAGATCCAATAGTTTCAAATTCAACTAGTTCGATAAGATGAAAATCAAGCTCTTAAAAGGTCTGCATTTTAAAATTTGCATAGCCTTTGATTGAAAAATAAGTTTGAAGTGATTTGAAGGGCATCGTGAAGAATATATATCATTAATTAGTTCCAAAAATCCCGAACAAAAAAAATGCTACACCCATTAAACCCTCATAAAGCTCTACTATGACGCATGAAGAAGAAGAAGAAATGTAATTTGATATATCAAAATTAGGAGACCAACTGCAACAAAAAGCAACCAAATATGAACTAAAAGTGATGATGAATGGTTTAAAAGTAGACATAAAGAAAAACATAAAAGGGAACATGGAAGGTTTATAATAAAAAATAAAAGGGAACATGGAAGGCTTGAAGGGTGGCTTACAAGAAAAAATGGAAGGTTTGAAAGAAGGTTTGACAAATTTGTTAGAAGAATCAGCTTCCTAGTGGTGACAAGGTATTCCATGGAGCTCATGATGAGAACAAAAGGAATGTGAATCATGATTTTAGAGACTCTCACTTTGGGTTGAAGACCAACCATATTCCAAATACTAATATGAGGAAGCTTGATGGCAAGGATCTAGTAACATGGATACTACAGACAGAACAAATCTTTGATCTACACAATGTGCAACACACACAAAAGGTACAAATGACATATTTATATTTAGAACCCAATTAGTTTGTCTAGTCTCAATGGCTTTGTTCTCATAAATCACCTATCACTTGGATAGTTTTTATAGATAAATTGATTTCACTTTATGGGGATACAAAGAGAAATACCTTCTTTAGCCAATTGAGAAATTTCAAACAAAAGGTTTTAGTTGTGGAGAACATTGAGGAATTCCAAAGAGTTAATATCAAGGTAACTGATATTCCAGAGAAGCATCTAATTGATGTCTTCCCAGGGACTTTAAGGCATAACATCCAACATGAGGTTCACCTTTGGGAACCTAAGTTATTGGAGAATGAATTCAGGGTGGCAAGAAAAGTTGAAAGAAAAATTATGGTAACAAGGTGGTATACTACTCATAGTTATAATTATGGGAGTGTTGCAATTCCTAGCCTCCCACAACCTAAAATCTTGACACCACAATAACTAGAGGAAAAAAGAGAGAAAATGATTTGGTTTTGATAGAAAGTACACTAAAGGTCATAAGTGTGTTGAAAAAAAAATATTTTACATATATTGTGAAGAAGATGAACAAAAGGAACTAGAAACATCAAAATAAGAATATATGCACTAAGAATGAACCCAGGGGGTTGAAAGAGAAGAAATGAATCTGACCATAAATTATAATGCATTGGTGGGAATTAACACTCCTTAAATAAGATCAAAGGATATATAAAGAAGGAAAATTTAACAATGGTGATGGTTTCAGGTAGTACCCATACATTTATTCGTTGTAAGATAACCAAGGATTTGAATTTATTGCTATATCTAGCAACAAGTGTCAAGTAATTGTTACAAATGGAGGGACTATAAATTGCTCAGGGAAGTTCCATAATATCAATCTAACCATGGGGGAATATGTATTGAATATTCAAATTCTTTCCATTCCAATGGGTGGTCGTAATGTTGTATTAGGAGTCTAATATTTAGAACCCTTGGGGACAATACTTTTTAATTTTTAAGGATTTTTCTTGAAATTTTTTTAGGAAGAAAATGAAATTTAATTAAGGGGTATCATAGGGAAACCAAGTAACATAATAAACTCTAATTCCATGAAAAATATTTTAAAGAAGGAACGACATGGGATGATTGCACAATTCTTCTCACTAGATGTTGAAACATCTAATTCATCCATTTATCCTGACCTCCAAAATTCCTTGACAATCATTCCAAGGTATTTGAGATTCCCAAAGGTCTCCTAACTATTCATGATCATGATTAAGCTATTCACTTGATTCTAGAAAGTGTTCCTCCAAACATCAAACCTTATATATATCCCTATTCCCAGAAGAGTTAAATTGAACGTATAATTTAAAGGAAGGTATAATTCAACCTAGCCAAAATCCTTTCTCTTCTCTAGTAGTATTGGTGCACAAGAAGAATGGATCATGGTGTATGTGTCTAGATTATAGAGAGCTCAATAAGTTCAACATTAAATATAAATTTCACATTCATATCATCGATGAATTGTTAAATGAACTACATGGATAAATTTAGTTCATCAAATTAGATCTTCACTCAGGATATCATCAAACTAGAATGAAGACATAAGAAATTTCAAAAACAACATTTAGAACTTATGAAGGTCATTATGAATTTTTGATCATTCCTTTTGGCCTTAATAATTCACCTTCCACATTTCAAGGTTGGATGAATTCCATTTTCAAACCCTTCCTTACAAAATTTGTGTTATTATTTTTTGACAATATACTAATATACAACAATTCATGGAAACATCATATTCAACATCTTGACATGGTGCTCAAACTATTGGAGGAGAAACAATTGTATACAAAACCCTCAAAATGTTTCATTGTGTTTTAGGAAGTGGAATATTTGGCTCATATTGTATCTTATGAGGGTGTTAAGGTAGCCTCTAACAAAGTTAAAGCAATAAAGGAATGGAGAATCCCCACAAAATTAAGGAATCATCGAGGATTTCTGGGATTGACAGTGTATTGTTGCAAGTTTGTTAAGATTTATGGGAAAATAGTAGCACCACTACTTAAATTATTGAATAAATATGCATTTTTTTGAACTCCAGAGGAAACTAAGGGCTTTGAACATCTTCAAGAGGAAATGTGTCAAGCTCCCATATTAGTTACACTTGCCCTCACAAAAACATTTATTGTGGAAATTGATGCCTTAGGAAATGGAATTAGTGTCATTTTAATGCAATATGGAGGACCTATTTCTTTTGAAATTCATCGAGTCAAGAAAAATTATTTACACAAACCTATTTATGGGAAGGAAATGTTGGAAATGCTACGTGCTATGAAGAAATGGCGCCCTTACCTAATGGGAAGACACCTCAAGGTAAAATCTTACCATGATAGTCTTAAATATTTCATGGAAAAAAATATTATATCCGAAAGAGTAACAAAAATGGGTCCCAAAGATGTTAGGTTATGACTTTAAAATCATCTAAAAAAAGGGAAGCAAAATTTTGTTGCAAATGCACTCTCAAGAAGGGATGAAAATGTGAAGGATTTCTCTATGCCATTTCTATTATTCAAACTTATTTGATAACTAAAGTAAGGCATGAATGTAATAATGATGAAGAGGTGTGGATACTCATTCAAAATTTGCAACAAGATCCCGGCGCATCTAACACATTTATCTAGAAAAATGACTAACTATGGTACAAAGATCGCTTATATCTATGTAAGAAATCCAATCTCAAACAAAAGTTTCTTTTTAAAACGTACACCTCTCCTATAGGAGGGCACTTATGATTTTTAAAAACATTCCAGAAGGTTAAGAAGGAATTTTTTTGGATGACCTTAAATATAATATTCATAAGTTTGTGGCAGAATGTTTGGTTTTCAAATAAAATAAAGTTGAGACAATTAGTACCCCAGGTATTTTACAACATTTAGCAATTGTTGGCTTAGGGGGTCCTAATCCAGGTTCAGTGTTAAGTTAGCCAAACAAATCCCTGCACTGCTAGCTTTTTTGGCATCAATCCATAGAGTGTGGACTGATGTCTCACCCAAAGTAGTATGGGGGGATGCTGGAACCAAGTTTCCACACCCATAGATTAGTGTAATGTCGTGTCATGCCCTAACTCTGCCTTTATGTAGATCAATAAACCTTTTAGGGCTTACTGATATAGTTACCTTAATCACCCTTAGACCTTTGCGAAGGTCTACGACTGTCTTTTGTGGACCTTAAACAGGTGAATCAACTACTTATGTGCTTCTGTAATCACTCCTAAGTCTATTATTACCCATAGCAGCTTAAGTGTTTGATATCTTTAGCATGCATTAAGATATTCTTCCTGTAAACATATATTATTACTTGCATTCATATAACAATGTAAACCATGCAAAATCGTGCATCAATACAGTATTAAATCATAAACCCAATATTTATCATAACATAAACATATTCTTTCATAACATAAGTAAATGGATAAAATGCAGATATTTCCATAATAGTCTCCTTATTGATACTTCAAATTTTCTTGCAGACTCAAAAATACCCTATGCACTCAGCTATAGGGGTTCGCACACTCAACTATGGACTCTACTCTAGGCCTATGCGCACACAACTATAGAGCCTCTCTTCTACTCTAAGAATCTTCGCTTATCACTTCTACTAACCAATTACATTCCGATCTGGATTTAAGCAGGAACGTAATAAAGTACAGAAATAAACACAAATATAGAGATACAACAGAAATAATGCTTCATTTCATTAATGGAGAATTGTGAAATATGCTTACAAACAGAAATGGAAATAAACTAGCTCAGGCGATGGTAGCTTATCTTGGAGAAGAGATGTGGCGGCTACATGCCTCTGAAATTCCTTAGAACGAGGCTCAAGGAACTTTTTATTATTGAACAATTAGAGCAAACCCTAAACAACCAAAGCCCTAACCCGAGGAGATGTAACTCCAAGAGTTTATGGGCCCCGCTGGGGTGAGTTGGAAAACCAACTTCTCGGGGTCGGGACTTGGTCATATTATCTCCATTTTACATGCATGATAACCCATTGGAAAGATCTCTCCAAGGACTACAATGAAAAAGATGATTTTAGTCAAAAAATAGCTGGCAGTAGATTTCCAAAAAAACGTCATTTAGGGCCACAAAATGGCTCTGAAAGTTTAGGACTCGAAAAACTGCTAAAAACAATAAATTGTGCTACAATTAAGGAAACTCAAAAACTAAAAGAAGAAATGGTGGGGGTCCAAGTGGAATTGGCAGGTATCCACCGATATCCACCTAGATAATTCCTCCCCCCTTAGGAAGCAATTGTCCCCATTGCATTGAGTTCCTCTATGAGATGAGGAAACTTCTATTGAACTTGGTCCCTGGTGAGCCACTTGCCCTGGTGAAGGAGTTGGCTTGCTTTGACAACTTGATACAATTCGATCTTCTGCTGGTGAATGTGCTTGACCTGTGTGTCCATGATCTGATTACTTGCAACTTGTTCCATGGAATCTGGATTTAACTCTGTTGGTGTGAGCTGTTTTGCAATGTTAGATGTGTCTAGTAATGGTGGAAAGTATGGCTGAAGGCAATCCACATTGAACATTGGGTGTAGGCCAAGGAATGGGGGAATGCTGAGCTCAAATGCATTGTCCCCCATAGCCTTAGTAATGGTGTACAAACCATATCAAAGTGGTTTGAGTTTCCGATAGGCTCCAGTAAGGCATTCCTTTTGCAAATGCAACCAAACTTTCTCACCCTGCTGAAACTTGTGTGGCACTTGATGTTGATCATGTTGCTGCTTTTACTTGGCATTTAATTTCTCCAAAATGTTGTGGACCTACTAGTAGATATGTTGGATGCGCTCAATGAAGTTCTTTTCCTTATCTGTTTTGGACTGGACATGAGCTGAATCTACTTGATTAGCTGCAAATGGCATGGCCACATCAATGGGACATAGTGGTTGGAATCCCAAGCCCACCTAAAAAGGGTTTTGGCTAGTTGAGCTGTGGAGAGCTCGGTTATAGCTGTGTTGAACATAGGGAAGGCTCTCATCCCATGTGTGTGAATGCTTTGAGTTGTACATGCACATAATATGTATGATCATCCTATTGACAACCTCTGTCTGGCCATCAGTTTGGGGATGGAAGGTTGTGGACTTAGTGAGTTTGGTGTCTAGCATTGACCAGAGACTGGACCAAAATGTACTAAGGAACTTGCTGTCCCAATATGATATGATATACTGTGGTATCCCAAAGTGTATCCACAGTTGTTCAAAGAAGAGTTTAGCAGGGGCTTCTGCTATGATATTCTTCTTGCAGGCCACCATAATGGCCATCTTTAAGAACCTGGTGATGACCACAAAAACATAGCCATTTCCATGCTTAGTAGAAGGAAGGCCCAACATGTAATCCATGGATATGGATTCCCAAGATTGAATAAGGGTAGGCAGTGAGGTATATAGGCCTTGCTTCTTGATGTTCAAATTGGAAATGGCACAGGTAGTGCAAGATCTGATGTACTTCCTGACATCTTGTCGAAGATTTGGCCAATAGAAATACTTCTACAGTACTACCACTATTTTCTCGACCCCCAAATGCTTAGCAGCCTGACAGTAGTGTGCTTCTGAAATCATCTTGGCATGCTCGCTTGAAGGAACACAAAGGTGACCCAGGTGGCATAACACGACATCCTTGAGGTGAAAATATGGAACATGCTGACCCTCCAAGAGTGCTTGGTATGTGTGGCCGAATTATGGGTCACTTTCATAGAGAAGTGGCCACCAGAAGTCTCATTCCTAGAAGAGTTGAGCACGGTAGTTAATGCCATGAATGGTAGTTGACTGAGGCAATCTGTAACATTATTGGTGTTGCCCTTCTTATACTAGATATTCAAATAGAACTATTGCAGGTATGTTGACCACTTTTGATGGCGATCATTTTGCAACTTCCCTTGGGTCTGTATGAACTACAAGGGCTAGTGGTTTATGTGGATGACCATTTCCTTCCCCAAAATGTAATGCTTCCCTTATCGGCAAGTCTGCACAACATAATACATCTCTTTTTCATAAGTGGGATAGTTCCAGACTGTGTTTGAAAGTGTCTCACTGTGATATGCCACTAGATGCCCGTGTTGAGTAAGAACTACCCCAATAACATAGTCAAAAGCATCTATCTCGATCTCAAATGGTTGTTGCAAGTCTGGTAAAGTGAGCACTAGTGTTGAGCAAAGGTGATGTTTCAACTCTATGAATGCCTTTTGTTGATGTTCAGACCAAAAGAATTTTTCTTTCTCTCCTCCCTTGGTGACTTGACTCAAGGGCCAACTGATATGAGAAAATCTCAACATGAACCTACGGTAGAAGTTGGCGAGACACAGAAAGTTGTGGAGCTCTGTCAAAGTGGTTAGAGATGGCCAATCCTGAATGATTTGGATCTCGTTGGATCCATATGTAGCCCCCATTCATCAACAATGTATCCTAGATAGTGAACCTAGGTCATGCCAAAAATGCATTTCTCCAAATTGTCACATAACTTGTGTTGTTGCAGTGTTTGGAGAACGTGTCGAATGTGGTGAAGGTGCTCTTCCCAACTCTAGCTGAAGATAAGGATGTCATCCAAGTATACCACTACAAATGAGTAGGTGAATGGCAGCAAGATGTCATCCATTAGCCTCATGAAGGTTGCAGGAGCATTCGTCAACCCGAAAGGCATAACCAACCATTTGAAAAGGCCCTCCTTGGATTTGAAGGCAGTGTTCCACACATCAAAGGGTTTGATTAGTACCTGGTGATACCCTAACTTCAAATCGATTTTGCTGAAACATTTTTCTCCCTTCACTTGGTCCAAAAGGTCATCAATCCGTGGGATCGGGTACCTGTTCCAGACAATGATATTTTTCAATGTCCGATAGTCAATACAGAGTCTTTAAGTTCTGTCCTTCTTCTATACCAATATGATAGGGCTCCCACAAGGTGATGAACTTGATCGGATGTAACCTTTCTACAGCAGCTCCTAAATTTGGCTCTTAATTTCATTATTCTCAGAACAAAGCACCAATAGATTAGTCCATTAGGCAATGGCGAAGCTAGGGTCAGGTTGATGGAGTGCTTGACCTGACAGTGCAGAGGAACCCCTGCGGGGGTGGTGAAGATGTCCTCGTACTCGTCCACGACCTTCTCCATCTGTAGTTGTCATGCAGAGCGGCCCTGTCTAGAAGTCGTGGCCACCATCTTCTTCTTTCCTTGAGGCCATATCATCAGGAAAACAAATTTCCCTATATTGGAAAGGAACTTACTACATTATTTTGCAGTAGCCAAAGAGATGGCGCAGGCGGCACTACCTTCAGTATCTTGTACAACTTATTTCCCAAAGTAACAATAATACCACGAGGCCTTGATTCATACATAGCATGTTGCTTGCACAAGTATGGTTGGCCTAATAATACATCACAAACATCAAGGGGAGCAACACCACATAATACCGTATCTGTGAAGGGCTTGACGTTGTATGGAAGGCGACACTGCTCACTCACGCGAAGATCCCATCCTTAGTGAAGCCACTCGATGGTGTATGGTTGTAGATGTGTTGTGGTCGGTAAGCCCAGCCACTTCATTACCTCTGCAAAAATGAGGTTCTTTTGGCTCCCACTATCGACAATGAACTACAGTGGGGAGCCCTTTACCCACATCTGGGAATGGAAGAGGTGCTCCTCCTCCTCTAGATCTTCGGTTTCCTCCTTCTGAATCTTCGTGGTGGAAATGGTGGCATTGGGCTCCACATCAATAATATTCTTCCCTTTGTCATTCCCCTTGCCAGGTTCTAATTCAAAGTTAGAACATGCATCTGATTCTAAAGCATTTAGCTCAGCCACCAATGATTTCTTGGCACAACACACTTGTTTTGTGAGTAGATCTCTTATGGAACTCACACCACTTTCCCCTGTCCTTTCTCGGCTTCGCGATGCTATTTTTTGCTTGCAGCTTTGGTGAGTTGTCCTGGGCTGCCCCACCTTGGCTTTGTCCTTTGTTTTGTGGTTTGGGGGAACCTTTCCCCTGCTTCAGATTCATAGATCGAAAGTCTCGCTTCTTCTGTTTAAACTTTTTCTCGATCTTGACAGCATATCAGTATTTCACGATGAGCAAGGAGATGTTCAGGAATTCTATTGTCTTGGATGTACCTATGTAGGCAGTCATGGTATTTGAGTACCAAATGCTGCTTCGAATCCTTGATACCTAGCTTTATGCAAAGGTTATGAAAACTATTGGTAGATTCTGGAATGTCTTGGTCCCTTCCCTGCCGCAACATGGTGCACTTTATGTACTGATCCTCATAGCTTATGACAGGGTAGTACTACTCCTTGATCGTAGCCCGAAATGAATCCCAAGTGGGTGCATCTGAAAACTGTGAGGCTACACTTTCATCCTTTTGCTCACAGTAGGTTTCCCACTAGTCCTTGACGTAGGGGCAGCTTTGAGAAGAGCAAAAGTAATCTTTTCTCGGTCGAAAAAATCATGAACAGAAAAATACCCTTCTAGTAGATTTAACCATTTATCTACAACATTTGCATCTATCTAACCCTCAAATATGGGAATGTCAAAGTTAAATTGTACCTTAAAGGGTGTGGTGCTTCCAGAGCAGCTGCTGGAAGTAGATGTGTCAACCCTAGGTAGTTGTTGAAGGATATGGGCAAAGTTGTCCATCATCGCATTCCTTTGTCACTCGAGGGCCTCTTTGAGCAAGATTTTGAGATCTCTTGCCCCCTCATCTTTCTTTTCATGCACCATGGGAGGCCATCGGGATTTGAGAGCCTACTCTTGCAAAGGATCAACAAGTTCAAGCCCTAACTCCTTATATCTCGACCTCGTTGGGGACATGCAAGGAAAAAGAGAGAAAGAGCATACCACTTTGGTACCACTGATCTAGATTTAAACAAGAATGCAATGAAGTATAGAAATAAACATAAATACAGAGATACAATAGAAATAATACTTCATTTCATTAATGGAGAATACTAAAATATGCTTACAATAAAAATGGAAATAAACTAGCTCGGGTGATGGTAGCTTATCTCTAAGAAGAGATGTGATGGCTACATGCCTCTGAACTACTTTACAATTAGGCTCAAGAGCCTTTCTATTATTGAACAATCAAAGCAAAGCCTAAACAACCAAAATTCTAACTCGAGGAGATGTAACACTATGATTTTATGGGCCCCATTGGGGTGAGTTGGACAACCAACTTGCTAGGGTCATGAATTGGTCATATTATCTCCATTTGACATGCATGATAACTCATTGGAAAGATATTTCCAAGGACTACGACGGAAAATACAATTTTAGGTAGAAAATTGCTGGCAGTAGATGTCCAAAAAAACATCGCTTAAAACGTTGTTTAGGGCTTCAAAACAGCCCCAGAAGTTTAGGATTCAAAAAACTGCTAAAAATGGTAAATTGTGCTACAAATAAGGAAACTAAAAAACTAAAAGAAGCAATAGTTGGGGTCCAAGTGGAATTGGTGGGTAGCCACCAATATCCACCTGGATCACATTCATATCTTTTCTTACCAAAAACTTGCCTTAGACTCTCCAAGGCTTTCCTTTTTATACAATCCCATTGTCCGTAGACCATGGGTAGATATTCTAGAGCTGACACATCTTACATAAAAGAAGGGTAAAAACCATTTATGACAATTTACATCTATGTGCTCTGCGATCACATCTTGCAAATAATTTAATCTTTATATACAAAAGCTTGGGATTTTGGCCCCAAAACTTGGGCTTTTGTCCCAAAATTGACCTTAGGGGACCTTGTCCCAACAGGCCCCCAACATAAATATCGTGACTTGCTCTAGAGTCACTCTGCTGGCACAAATATCTTATTGCGAAGAGCTCCCAGCTCCACTTGTGCCACTATAACTTTAGCTTTGCACTGAGTAGCGCTTGACCTACTCCACCAAATGCTCAGTTGTTGGTCCCGCACTATCTTCCTAGATCTTCTACTGTGTTCTCTACAGGATGACCAACTTCTCTCCAACGGCAGCAGAGATCACATAGGCCTTGTCTAGCCAAGGCCCCAATCTAGCCTTGAGGAAGGCCTCTTTCCACTGCGTTGCTTCCAAATGTTCTTGTAGTTGCTTTGCCTCCTGCAGCTTTACCAATCTCTACGTGACAATGATGGTGTGTGCTATTGCCTTTGTTTTTTCATACTGCTGCTGCAGTTCCCGAGCCTTTTTGTTCAACTTATGCAGGTTAGGATCTTCCTGCAGACTTGTGATCAACTCCGTAGACTGCTCAAAGAGTGTAGTGCATTCTTCCACTGCAACATCTACTGCACCGACTCCATCCCTCACATCAGCTTCCCACTATTCTTTGACCTCTAGTGGAGTTGAAGGTTGTGTCTTCAACTCAAGCTCTGTAATTTTTAGGTTCAGCTCAAACTGAACCTTGGCCATCTCAGTCTTAGCGTCGCACACACCTGCATCCAACTTCTAAATCTTGCCTTCCACTAGTGCTTCTTCTGGGATATGATATTCTAGAATGGTTCTGCATGCTTCAGATACTACTGTTGCGGTGTGTTCATTCTTCTTCTGAACCTTCTTCTAGGCTTCTAGTGTGATTGTCTTCTCAACAAATATATGTACGTTGTTGGTTTTCTACTCACTGATCATGTTCAACGTGCACTTCCCTTAGGCCTTAAGCTCTATAATCACACATGCTTGTAGTGTGTGAATGAATTCGGTAGGGAGTGCGGCCAAGTTTAGTCCAACATTCCTCAAAGCACTGACTGTAGCCTTTTCAACATCCGCCTCTACGCTTAAGCCTCCATCAGGCAGCATGACTACCCGAAGATCCAAAGAGTGAACCAACTCCTCCGCTTCCATTGTCCCTGATGCTAAACTGGTTGAGGCCACATTACTCTACCTTGCTCCTATCTATAGTGTGGTTGTTTGTATCTACAACTCACGCAGACCCATCTGTATGGCACTGAGTGCCTGCTTCTGCTGCTGCTCAAATTTCTGCAACATTTTGCAATCATATCTCTTACCCTTTCCCCAATGTCATCCTTGTCACCCTATGTCAAGGTGATCGGGTCTAGTGATGACTTAGTGGCCTTGGTATTTTTACGTGGCCCTTCTTTCTCCTACTCCCTATTCTGCTTTACCTAGAAGGGAGTTCTTTCGAGATCTCCACCACCCTATTCTGATTTCTCCTCTTCCTCTGTTTGTGGTAAAGGAGATTTATGACTTCTATCAAAATCACACTCTTCCTCCTGTTCCTTTGTGGCATTCTCCGCTTCTTCTTAGGACATAAAGGCTGTGGCAAAATCAGATGTTGTGCGTTAATCTACTATCCAGTGCTCGAGGACCGCTACAATGGAATCATCCATCATGAGGTATGGTAAATCATACCACTAATGTTATGGGTCCTTTTGTGCCCAGATGGAGATACAATGGAAGTCCTCTTTGAACTCCGCATCCCAAGACAATTGCTTGACGATGGTTGGTGACAACTGTGGCTTTTAGTTGATGGCCATATTAATGCTCATCTCCATAAATACCCAAAACACATTTCTCTCCCGGACCCACTCAACGTACTTTATGGCCCATAGCGAAGCAAACTTCATTGCTTCTCACAAATCTGGCATGATCAGAGGAAATTTGTCATCCTATGACAACTCCCACACAACCAACACAATTGAAAGTAAGAGCCATGAGTAGTGAAACATCTTGTTGTGGTCTTGTGCTTCTCTGCAGTTGGCGAGGAACTTGTTGCATAGGTAGCACACCCAGTTGAATTGTACACCCTCCATGCACTAGGCTACTAGTGAAACCACTTGTGCTGGCACCTCGTCTGTGCAAAAATTCCTCATCACCTTTCCAGCCAAGATGTGGGTGGCCACCTTCATCGTGGGGTATGTAATGCTTGAAATTGAATACTTGTGGGGCTTCTTGACAAGCTTAAACTTGTCCTTGATCCTTTCGGTGGGGTCACACTTGCCCATCTTTCTGCCAAATGCCTTAGCCAGATTTAGCCCTAAATGTGGTAGTAAGGTGATCCTATGAATCAACATGTCAGTTATAGGGACCAACTCTCCCAATGACAGGCACCTGTCATGGACTAGGCACAACAACTATTTGACAACAATCAAATTCATGGGGAGTGTGGTGGTAATGCGACACCCGTAGAAAATTCAACAATCCTACCTCTTCCACCCCATGAATCCACTTCACTGGCTCTAGTGTGGTGAAACCAGACTCCTTGTAGAATACTCACTTCATGAAGGTATCGGTAGCCATGTGGGGTAACTGCTTAGTGTCCCCCAAGTCCAAATCTTCAATCTTCAGATGTGGGATGCACGCCAAGCGTGGACCTTCAAACGTGATATTTTCTGGTAGCAGGAGTGTATGAAGGATAAACTTTCCCTCATCTACGTCCATTGGGACATTCACCTTGCCCTAATATGGAGGGATGTATTCTAGCAACTTCAAAATAGAGTCCACCCACTCAATATCAATGTCATCTTCACCCTTGTTGGCCACTAGATCTACCACTTTTCCTTTCTCCTATGTGGTTTATTTTTCTTTCCTCTAATGCTTTTTTGGCGACTCTTGCATCGGTATTGTCTTCTTCTGTTTATCCTTCTTCGGCTTAGGGACCTCTCTTGTTAGCGTAGGCTTTGGCCTAGGCAACCTCGATGACTTTGAAAATGCTGCAGGAACCTCCATACTTACGACCTTAGGGGAAGCTCCCTCAGAGGAAATAGACGCTCCAACACTTGCAGTTTCCATGGGTGTAAACATGAATCTGTTAATAAGCTGTTGGTTTTCTGCAGGTAACCTGTCAAACACAAAACTAGCCACCAAGTCCTCAAAGAATGCATGGTTCATGCACACCAGACATCACAACACATAAACTCTCACAATGCAAAGTGTCTCTCTTTGGACGGTCATCTATAATTTATAGGCAAATTCGAATTCAAATTCGAACCGTTTCCCCCAAAATCTTATCATAAATGCTAGATTGGAAGTAGATTTTCAAAGATCTCGCTGTCAAATTTAGCCTTAAATGTCCCCCCTGCTCCTCTTAGCCATTTTCTCACTGTCCAAAAATGAACAGTGACGGTAATGATCACTTTTTGGCTATGTTGAATGGTCTCTCATCCTGTAGCGCAACTCCCTTCATGTGTCTACTGGCACTGTGGCACCTGTTTATGCCATGCAAGCCCTTCATCATGCAACTCTACAACCTGGATAGTGTATTTTATGGTCTCACACCTCCTTGTAGCTTCCTGGAGCCCTAATACTGTGCTACCATCATATAGTCATCTGGTCGGATCCCTGGTGTATGACTTCAATCAACTACCATTTATCTTCCAGGGAAATGGATCTCCATTTAATTTCACAAGATGAACTGCTCCACCATTAGTAATCTCCTTGATCACATATGGCCCCAACCAATGCATCTAAAATTTTCCTAGAAATTTATCAAAATTGTTGTCATATAATAAAAATAATTCTTTTACCTTGAAGGTGCACAGTTTGATGTGCCAATCATGCCATGCCTTTTCACCCTCCTTCAGAACTTGTTGATGGAATCCAGCCAAGAATCTATCTTCCTCTAGCTTTGTCGACTGTGTGAGCCTTTCTTCTAAGGCTCCATGATCTAGCATACCTGTAAATGCCACTGTGTAGACTAGGCACAATATATTCCATCATCATTACTACTTCTATGCGATAGACTAGTCGAAAAGGTGTCTGTCTATTCAGCTTCTTACAAGTAGTTTTATAAGTCCATAACATCGTTGGTATGCAGACGTCCCAATCATTTCTCTGCGCATTGAGAACCTTTGTCAATGCATTCTCTAGTATATTATAAATGATTCCACCATCTCATTAGCCTGAGGGTGATATGGCATGGTCCTTTGATGATAAACTTGGAATTATTTTGTCAGTACACTAATCGTTTCACTAAGGAAGTGCGTACCATGATCACTCATCAACACCTTCAAGTAACCAAACCTGGTCAACACATTTTCAAATAGGAACTTTGTTGGTGTTGCCCCTATACAATCCTTTATAGGTTGCGTCTCTGCCCATCTGGTCAAATACTCAGCCGCAGTGATGACATACTGCGCACCCATCTTCTTTCCTAGAGGCTGAATCGGTACTACATAATCAATTGCCCATTTTTCAAATGGCTCCAATGATACTTGGGGATTTATAGGTAGCTCATCCTCCGCGATGGCATGCCCATCCTCTGACATGCATTGCAAGCCCTACAATAAGCTTTAGGATCCTTGTGTAGTGTTGGCCACGACAACCTAACACATAAAATCTTTTGTGTTGTTGCTTTTCCTGCATAATGGCCTCTTACAACCTTTCCATGAGCTTCGGTTAGGATGCTACTTCATTCAAACTTAGACACATAATGTTGCAATATCTCATCTACTCCCATATTATACAAGTGACCTATAATAAGAGAAAAATCTACCACACGCACTACAAATTCCTTCTTTTGTTGGTTGATGTACCCTTTTGGAGCCATTCCTGTAGTCAAAAAGTGTATTATGTCTACAAAATGATTGTCTGCTATGCACACCACAAAGAGCTGCATGTTAGGCAATCCTCCTCTAAATTAGTAGGCTCCTCCCCTATTTCAATGTGTGACAGATGATCTGGTCTTGCATTCAATTTCCCTAGCTTCGCAATGACTTCGAAATCGTATTCTTGAAACAACAACACCCATATTGATATTTCCCCCCCAACATAGGCTTTTTTACTAGGTACTTTAATGTAGAATGGTCTGTATACATCTTAAAGTGTTCACCTAGAAGGTAGTGTCTAAACTTCTGGAGTGCGTACACCATAGTCAAACCTTCACGATGTGTCATTGAATAATTCTTCTCAGCCTTAGATAACTTCCTTCTTGCAAATGCGATAAGGTAATCCAACTCTCCCTCACCAACCTATGTCAATATCGCTCCCAACATAATGCATGATGCATCCACATGCACATGTAATTCCTTCTTCCAATCTTGGAAGACAAGGATCGATGTGGTGACCATCTTATCCTTTAACACATCCAATCTTTGCTGACATTCTTCATTCCAACATAATGTAGCATCCTTATTCAACACTTTTTCCATCAGCGTGGTAATATGGGCATAACTCTTGATGAACTTTTGGTAATAACCAGTATGCCCCAACGTTGTGTGCAGTGTTTAATAGTTCTTGGCACCTCCAAATTGATTATAACCATAATCTTAGTTGGATCTACCATTAATCCTTCTCTGCATACTAGATGACCCAACAAGATTCCAAAGGGAATACATAACAAACATTTCTTCTAATTTAGTGCAATCGGATACCTCCAGCATGTATCTAGAATCAAACATAGACTAGCTACATGGCACTTCACCAACCAAAACACCATCCAATTATCAAAGTATACCTCTAAAAACTTGTGAATGAAGTCCTTGAACGCTGTATTGACTACGTGCAAAAATATCGTCGATGCATTCTTCAATCTAAAAGGCATTACTGTGTACTCAAAGCATCCCCACTCAGTCACGAAGGTTATCTCACTCCTATCTTCCGGTGTGATCTTGATATGATAGTACACTGAGAACCCATGAGTGAATGAATATGCTTCTTGTCCTCCTACATTATCCAACACTTCATCAGTGAATGGAGTTGGAAAAGGATCATATACAGAAGCATCATTCAGCTTCTTGAGATCTGCACATATCCTTATTTTATCCTTCTGCTTATTTTCCTGAAGTACCATTGGACTTACCCAGTTGGACTCCTCCACTGGTTCAATGATTCCCGCTTCCAACATTTTGTCCAATTCTAAGTAGACCCTTTCTTTGTACTTAGGATTCAGGTGATATGGCCTCTGTTTCACAGGCTTCGCGTCTAGTTTCAATGTTATCCTTGTCACCCCTAAATCGCCTATTATCTATTTCAAGTTTGAAAATTTTGTAGGGAACAAATCCTGGTACTCGCCGAGCAATGTAGCGACCTTATCCACTATAGCATCATCCCAGTAGTCCCCTATCTTTGCAAATTTCGGCTCTGCCTTTGTCCCAATGTTCACTTGTCTCGTTTTTAGTGGTGCGGTGATATTTGGATTCTCTATCTGCATCTCCTCAACTTCACTGTGACGTTTTGTCTCTAGTATATTAATGTTCGTTGGATCCACCTCTTCTTATTCAACAATCACATTGCAACACTCTAGCGCATGGTGCAATTGGGTGGTCCAATCTGCTTGAATCAAATTGAAGGGATCTTGTGGGATTCTCAAGATTGCTTCTTTAACCTCCTACAACGCTTCATCAATGCACTCGAATCCATATTTAAAGCTGAATGTCATCAATAATCGATGTCTCAAAATATCCCATTCATCCGTGCCATGGTGGAGCTCTGTCTCTAAGTACCAATTCATTGGTATCACATCTAAAATGTGACAAAACAAATGCACCCACTCTGGTTGCGGTTCTTCTCCATAAGAATTAGTCCATTTTTACAAGTGTTCACGTGGATCACTCCTTCCATCGTATTTCTCTATCAATCGCACCTTTGGGTGACCAAACTACACCCTCATCATTCTTCTATATTCGTGCCATACATCGAAATTATCTTTATGCATACCCCACCATCTTGTGGGCATAGTGCGCAACGCCAAATCCAAGGCTTGGAAGCGATGCTTCTCTAGCACTTCCCTTTCAAATGCATCCAAAAATTTATCAACATCAGTTAAACCATCATAATAAGGTAGAATTCTTACCTCCAACAATACACAGTGCAATGATTTGGTCATCATGTTACATCATAGCGTAGACACTTTGTGTAATCAATTCTTCTAGTGCTCCAATTCTTCATCTGAATCTGATGTGCAGGAGCTCTCACGGTCCCATGCAATACATCCGTTAGCTGTCGGATTCACCAAATCTTGATCTCATGCCATTATCTTATAAATTTGGTCCAAATCATCATCACTTTCATAAGCGCATACTAGTTTGGTATAGCGCGGTCCTTCTATAGGGTCCAAAGGTACTACTACATGGAGCAATTTTCTTTCAAATGACATCATCCACTTCTTAAAATTGGTCACCCCATTCATGTCGATAGCCTAGTCGATCCCAAGGAGCGCGCGGTAGGGATTGTTGTCATCAACAATATCTATTACTTCGAAGTCTTCCAATGCGCTCGTGCCTTCAATGTCGACTATCACTCCCTACAATCTTCCCATGGGGATAATCGTTTTCTAATTCACCATCTCTCAATTGAATAAGAGACCACTACAACACAGGTCTTCCCATTCTCTCCCATGTCTATTTCAGCAAAACATTCACATCTGACCCAAGATCCATAATAACTTGGTCCATATCATACTCTCCTATTTGCACGACGAGCCTCATATCATGACCTGTTCTTGCCTTATGCTTACCATTTTTCTTGACCATGTGTGGTCCCCCAGGAGCATTACGAACACATTTATTGATCAACTCATGTAATCCCTTTATGGTATTGCTATCATGTAGCAGCTTCATATTGGTCTCCAAAAAGGTAGTATGCATGGATGGGTCCATTTCTTCAAACTGCTTATCTTGACTTCTTGAGGTAGAAGCTTCAACGAAGCTTTTCTTTTCTTCCATGAAGGTTTCATTTTCACGCTCCAAATCAAAGCCAAACTCCTTTTCTAGATCTTTGTGGACCCATTTACCTACTTCAGGCCACTTTCCCTTATCTTCACCAATCATCATTACACTTCACAACACAATATTCACATTAGGATCCTCTTCGCGGGATTAATCCCACATCATCTTCAGGTTGTGTGTAGGCTGTTGAGGTTGCATCCCATTTTCTCTCATCTGAGCTATTAATACAAGGTAGTCTTCCATCGCGTGGTCAAACTGAGTGCAGTATCGACACGATAGGTGCGTCAGGTTTGTACATTCTCATGTGTAGTGTCTAGACCTCCACAATTGTAGCAAATAACTTGCCCCTGACCTCGTGCTAGTCCTCCTTGGCCTCGACCTCATCCACGCCGTTGATATCCTCCTCGGGCTCCCCCAACACCTTGATCTGGATGCCAAGCTTCTGTTTGCATTTGATACATATGTGTTCTCTCCATCATTAACTCCTAACTATGACAATTGCGCTCCTTGTGACCTACCAATTTGCAGATGTTGCAGAAGTGTTGTCGTGGTGTCTGGACAAATTGCTGCAGCAAGTGGCAATTATCTGTCGCATGTTTTCTAGCTACTCGACAGATAGCACACCATAGCACAGGCATTGTACTTGTCCCTGCTTGAGCTTTCTGCCTTAGGGGGATCAACCCTCCTCCTGCAACGTAATTCGCCAAGACAGGGAAATTATATTTATCGTGCCCTTGACTATTACATTTAAAACACCAAACCTCTTCACACACCTCTGGCCGAGCCGCTCTATCCTTCTTCAGACTTTGGAATTCTAGGCAAAATTTCTGCAACTCTGCATGAATCTACTAAAATCGCAAAGCAGCATCTTGAATTTGTGTCTTAAGGGGTCCTGACGCAGGTTTAACATTAAGTTAGCCAAACAAATGCCTACACTATTGGCCCTTTCGGCATCAATCCAAAAAATGTGAATTGAAGCCTCACCTGAGGCAGTATGGGGGGATGCTAGAGCCAAGTTTCCAAACCCAGAGATTAGTGTAATGTCATTTTATGCCCTAACTTTGCCTTTGCGTAGATCGATAAGACATTTAGGGCATATCAATATACTTCCCTTAATCACCCTTAGACCTTGGCGAAGGTCGATGATTGCCTTTCGTGGACCTTATATAGGTGAATCAACTACTTACGTGCTTTTGTAATCACTGCTAAGTCTTTTATTACCCAGATTGGCTTATGTATCTAATATCTTTAGCATGCATTAAGATATTCTTCACGTAGATATTATTACTTGTGTTCATATAATGATGTAAACCATGCAGAATCGCGCATCAATATAGTATTAAACCATAAACCCAATATTCATCATAACATAAATGAATTCATTCATAACAGAAGTAAATGGATAAAATGCAGATATTTCCAAAATAGTCTCTTTATTGATACTTCATATTTGCTTACAAATTCAAAACTACCCTGCGCACTCAGTTGCAGGGGTCCATGCACTGAGTTGCATACTCTACTCTAGGCCTTTGCACACACAACTATAAAGGCTCTCTTATATTCTAAGACTCTTCACTCGTCACTTCTACTAACCCATTACATTCATATCTTTCCTTACCAAAAAATATCCTTAGACTCTCTAAGACTTTCCTTTTTATACAATCCCATAGTCCACAGACCATGGGTAGATCTTCAAAAGCTAACACATCTTACATACCAGAAGGGTAAAAACCCTTTATGACACATTACATCTACACACTCTGTGACCACATCTTGTGAATACATTACTCTTTATATACAAAAACTTGGGCTTTCAACCCCAAAACTTGGGCTTTTGCCCCAAAATTGACCTTACGGGACCCTGTCTCAACAACAATTCTAAGTTAGCATTGGGAGGATGTCTCAATGGATTTTATCACAGGTTTACCCAAGTCCAAAGGAAAGAGTGCCATTATGGTGGTAGTTGATATAATTACCAAGTATGCACACCTTTTTGCAACATCTCATCCTTTCAAATCCAATATAATTACTATTGCATTTGTGGAAATAGTTCAAAAGCTACATGGAAACTTAAATATTATTGTAAGTGATAAAGATCCCATTTTCACTAGAAATTTTTGGATAGAGGTATTTTCTTGTCATGGTACTTGTTAAGGGACAAAGTCCCATAGGGTCTTGGGTTGATACCCTAGAAGATCGAAGGTTATCTACAAAGAGAAATACACATTCCACACAACCATGATGCTAATATAAACAAATTGAAAGAAGTGAGGTGCACCTGGGGGTCCTTCATTTGGGAAGATCCAACTAGGGTCCAAACCCTCTTGGAGTCTCTTTCAATCCTTCAACCTACAAAACAATCAATTCAAGAGAGCACAACAGTATATGGACTAAACATCATAAAGAAATCATCTTCTTAGCATATTGAAAGGTAGTTAGTTATACAATTAAAACAACCATTCATATGTGAGTCATAACATTGATATCATAAATATGAAGAAGATTTATATCAGGAACAAGACAAGTGTTTCTTTTATTATAGATAACTAAAGTACAGAAATGAATGATTTCACCTGAGTCATCCTTTCACAGGCTCCAAGCGGAACCATCCTCTGGATTCGTCCAGTCTCAAGCCTTCAACAAACTCCTTCCATGACTTACCCCAAGATATCACAAGTAGTAAAAAGACATCATAACACAAGGAAACAAGGGTTTCCTGATAATGGGGGAAGTGCTGGAAGCACAAGGATCTTCAGACCTAGTAAGGGATAATCTTAATAGAGTGATCTTTCTCTCTATTCTCTCCTTCCTTAGGCCTTCCCATTGAAGCCTTTTTATACTTCTCCCAAAGTAGTTTTTTAGTTGGGACATGGGAACTAATAGGTAATCAACAGGTAAAACCCATCATCTCCACCCGAAATTAGGGAGATTTAATTTTTTTAAGTGTTTTAAGACATATACGCGGGTTGGGTATACATATACCCACGTACACATATGTTTAGCTCTAGGCGATGTCGCGTATAGGGAGTAAAACACTATTTTTAAAATGTTTGGACCAGGTCTGGAAGGAGGGGTTGCCCTAGGCCATGAGTGCAGCATCACAAACATCAAGAGTGAGGTTTGGAGCTATAACAGTACTCATTTAGATCATAAATCATTTTATCATGCTTAATATGATGGGAAAATTGAGATATTAAACAAATGTTTGGAAGAATATATTCTTTTCTTTGTATCTCATAAAGAAACATAATGAATCAAGTGGTTATCGCTAAAAAAATGGGGTTATAACACTTCTTTCCATATCACAACAAAAATGAAAAAATTTATGGCACTTTATATATATCATCCACTATCCATCACATCGTATTTAAGAGATAATTCTAAGGTTCAAGTAGTGGATGATCACATCGAGCATAAAAAAGAAGTTCTCAAACTACTAAATGATAACTCGAGTCTAACACATAATCAAACGAAACAAAAAGTAGATTAGGATCGTAGTGAAAGATGTGTTGACGTGGGAGATTGGGTATTTTTATAGCTAGAACCATACAAAGAAATGTCACTCAAGAAAGAGAAGAAGGATAATGAATTATCACCCATGTATTATGGCTCTTACAAGGTGTTTAAAAATATTGGTACTATGGCATACAAATTGGAGTTTCCTCAATCTTCATGAGTACACCCAATTTTTCATGTTCCATGCTTAAAGCAGGTTATATGTGACAAGCTCCTAGTTCAAACTATATTTCCAAAATTTGATGAGGAAGGTTACATGAAAAGGGAACTCAAGACTTTGGACTCAAATATACACAGGTGGATGACTTCAGCTTGATTGGATACTCTGATTTAGTTTTTGATGCAGATAAAGAAAATGGAGTATCTACTTTAGGTTATGTTATGAGTCTTAGAGCAAGAGTTGTCTCTTTGATGTCACACAAATAATTAGTTCCAGCAGATTCCACAATAGAAGAAAAATATGTGGCAGTTGCAGAAGAAACTAAGGAAATTGTGTGGCTTCGGAAAATTCTTGAAGATTTGCAGGAGAAGCAAGTGCATTCTACTCATCCTTTAATTGACAATAATTTTGAAATCAAATTGGAAAAGAGTCCCAAATTCCATGATCGAACCAATAATTTCAATACAAAGTATCATTTGATTTGATATCATGTTGAGGCCAAGACTATTCAACTATTCCATTGTTCAAAAAATAAGCAGATTGTAGACATCTTCACCAAAGCATTTGGAAGATAAAAATTTTGATAGACTTGGAAAGATGCTTGTACTTACAAACATCCCTTCAGATTAAGGGGTGGAATTTGGACACCTCATTAGGAAAATATTTTTCAAATATGTATATACAAAATAAGAAGATGAAGATACCTTGGAATGTGTGTTATAAATTAAATAACAGAGCAATGGAAACCATAAAACAAGAGAGACATAGATATACATGGTTCACCAAATTTGGGCTACATCCAGGAAGAAACAATTAGTCCTTTTATATTATCTAGCAAAATGAAGGAATATAACCTACAACACATCCATTGTAACTTCCTAGCCACTCAAAAACAATCTCCTCTCTCTTCTTCTCATATAATACTAATGCACAATCGTAATACAATTCTCTCATATAAATTGAGAGTTTCCTTTTAGGGTAAAAAAACTTAAATTAACATAAATCCTATTGTCAAATATACCACCTAATGAATAACCCATATTGTCTACAAAATTCCAATATTTTACAAGGCAATTTTTTGTGTAATTTTTTCTTCGGGGGCACAACCCCCAAATCCTCGCTTGGTGGGGCTCCAAATAATCATTGTCGCATCCCATGGACCCCCCTGACAATGCTCCTAGTGGGGTGAAAGTCCCCACACACCAGTCATCAGGATCCAAACATGGTTAAAACAAGGCCTCTAAAGCAAGAAGATAATCAGGCTCCACATTCAACAATGTGAATCCCAAGGGTTTGCCTCTCTTCTTAATAGAAATTCAACTATTCATGGAGTTACCAAACTTTCCATAACATATTAAGACATGTAGTGGAAATGAAAACCATGAAAAACAATAATATGTTAATTTGGAAGGATGATTCATGGTACTTACACAATGAATTTTTGAATATGCTATAAAAATATGAAATGTAGGAAGATGAATTAGATTTCCAAATATAGAGTTTCTATTTACATAAATTGTGTATAACTATGTGAACTTTGGTTTTTCCTTATAGTCACATGTTATTTTTAATGCAAAATGTAATGGGTTTGTTTTGATTTGTGCTAACTTTAAATTAGAAACAATACATTTGGCTACAATATTTTTATAATCATAGAGAAAACATTGTTCTTGTGCATAGCTATTTTTTCAAAATTCGTAAGCTTAATTTAATTATTATAATTTTTTAAATTATGAATGTCATTATATACTTGAAATTACAACGCTTTTCCATTAGTGCATCAAAGGGTCATTATCAAACATTTTCCTCTTCTTATATTGCACCTTTCAATCTCTACTAGTGCACCATATAATTTTATTTTAAATGATTAAGGAAAAAAGGAATCATAGCACAAATAGAATTAAATTCCAATATATGTCATAAGAAAAAATATATTAAAAATGGTAAATAGTATTTAATTTTAACTATGTATGTATGTATGTGGAGTCTACACAATCGACTCTATATAAGTATATAATTTCATGGAAAATGGATTTGTCTAGGCTATAGAAAACTAATGGAAAATATAGAGCTATATAGAGGTATTATGAAAGAAGAGGATTTCATGTCTTTTGTAGCTCAAACCACTAGTTTTACCAGCTTGAACCTACATATGAGGCAACCAACTTAGTGAGAATGTGATATTCTTGTCGATATTTTTTTGAATTTAAATGAACGTGCATGCACTCTAAAAGAATACACATGCTCTAGAAGTGTACGTGCACTATAGGAACATGCACATACTCCTAGGTATGCAAGTTCCTCTAAAATGCATATGCATTCTTTTAAAAGTTTAATATTTGAGGGGGTTGGTGGGATATGGAGGGAGGATGGGAAAGGGAGGGATAGAAGGGTCAAGAGACTGAGAGATAGGTTGCTATGGGTGGGGAATAGATAGAGAGGGAGGATGGAGAGCAAGGGAGAGAAAAAGAGAACAAAGGGTCTAGGGAAGTGTTAGAGAGGGAGGATGGAGATAAGGGGGGTAGTGGGGAATGAGAAGAGAATCATGGGGAGAGATAGAGAGAGAGATATTTGTAAGAGAGAGAGGGAGGATAGAGGGAGGGAGTGGGAGAGAAAGAATAAGGGACAAAGTGAGATAGATGAAATGCGAAGAGATTTAGAGAAATGAAGAGAGAATGTGTGTGGAAGTGAGAGGGGGAAGAGAAATAAAGAAAGGGATAAGGAGTAAGGGATAGAGTACAGGGTAGTAGGGAGGGAGGGAGAGAGAGGAGGGGGAAGGGAGGGAGATGGGGAAGGTTTACATAAGGGGAGAGATAGGGAGGGAGGGAGAGAAGGGAATATGGAGAGAGAGGGATATGGAGTGTGTTAAGAAACCAGCTCACAAAAAGATATACAAGAAAGATCAACGCTTTAGAAATCAGCCTCTTCGAGGGGGAAACCTCGTTTACATTACACAAATGAACAATTCTTGGATGATACAAATGACAAGGCTTCCTTTCTATATATAGGATTATAAGGGGTCACAATATAACAAAGCCGACATAACAATAATAATGTAAGCACACAACAATAACAATAGTAGGCTTCTATGGGGCAAAATAATAACAATATGGGGACTACATGGGCACAACAATATAATAAGGGGGTTGCACTAATAACAGTAAGGGATTAAACTAGTATTATAGGGACCTAACATGCCCCTCTCCTTCAAAAAGTGTTGTCTTCAATGCTTGAGTAGTTCTGGATACTTCTGTATAAAATTCTCATCCTCCCATATGGAATCTTCAACGAGTAAGTGATGAGCCCCAGAAATGGGTAATTATATGGGCTCATTCAACCTCTTATTTCGATTTAATCCACCATTCTCATTAGTTTGTTGTATATTTTTGAATATATTTATGCTAATAGAGTGAATTGGGTTAGTCACTTTGCCATGTAGTCTAATGAATGTTTTATGCATATTTTTTGGACAATTTTGGACAAAGTCAAGGAATTTATGAGCAAATGGTAGCCAAAACTCAAGGAAAATAGGGAAGAGGATTTTTAGGGGGGTGTCTCCTTCATTTATACCCCCTTCCCACGAATCCTCCATCAACAACTCGGAGCACAAAGGTCCACATTGATGATTCCAAGGGGCAGCCAAGCAAGTAAAGTATGACTGTTTTTTATCTTTAGTTCTAGGAAGCCGAGTTCCTTGATTTTAGGAGGATTGTTGGAGGTCTCAATTTGTAAAAATAAGGAGGCTTAGAGCCTCAGTAGGTTAGCTAGTTATTAGTAGATTTTCGCACTTTTGTGCAACATTGTGTTCAGCTCATTTTCAAGCTCCTTTTGGGAACAGTTTATGTAATGTAACTGGTATTTTTGATAATGAAGATGAAATAGTTTTTGAGCCAGCACTGATCTCTTTCAGAGGGATGAAGCTCTTGGGTTAGGGCCCAATCCAAGCTTCCCAGCACCTCCTACTGTGTACTTATATGTTTTTGCTTCAATTCATGAGTTAATTTATGTTGCATAGATTCATTTTACTTTGTTAGATTAGGTTGCTTTTGATGGTTAGTGTAGTTGTTTTTGTTTCAAGTTGCTTAAGTAAGTTACTGCAGTGAAAAAATAAGATTCAAAAAGGCCAACAAAAGGACCTGATCTCCTTTCTCCCTTCCCGGGACTATGATATGAGGTCAAGGCACTACCGCTACCACCAAAAACACAATTTTTGCTCTTCCATGCAACTGCTAGTGTGATAACTTGATTTGGGAAAGTTGATATTGGTTTAGATTCAATTGCTTAGATAATTTCCTATTCTTTTACCATAGTTCTCTTGCATGCTTTTCTGTTCATAAGGTACTGTTGAACATTTTTTGTTTTTAGGTCAGAAATTAGGTCAAGCTAGACAAAGTTCTGCTTTCATGGTATAGTTAGTTCTTTCTTTGGTCAGTTTTAGTAAGAAAATTTGAAAATATCTTGTAGGATATCTCAACCTTCCATACATCCATAGAACAGCCAGCACTAGCTCACCTCTCATAGATTTCCCAACTCATTCGTAACATTTTGCCAATCTACCCTAATTTCTGCGTTTTTTTCATAAAGTTTCTTTCTTGACATTTGAACAAATCCAACCATCACGTCCATCCGTGATATTCCTTGACAAGTTATAGACACCTCAACACCTTCATCTAGCCTTTAGTTCCCCTTTCCCGTGAATTTTCCACCTTCAAAACTCCAAAAATAGCTTTCGGCCTTCTCCTGTAGATCCTCTTGTAGATCCCCTGCAACCTCTTGTAGAATTTCCTATGAATGATTTTTCAAACTCCGATCACTATGGAAGTATCCAAAAGGGTACTAGGGGCCTCTTAGGACCTCTCCACACATTCCTTACCCTCTACAAAAGCCAACCCCATCTTCCTTTTCCACCAAACCTCTGCACAGTGACAACCAGATAAATCACAAGCATAATAATTTCACATAAAACACTCAAAAGTACAAAAAGATGATTTCTTCTCATTTATTTTTAGAAGTAGCTTGAATAAATTCAATTTACCTCTTTAGTACTAAATGGTACTCATTTCATTAGTTTCCATCTCTTTTCTTGCAAAAGTAGTGTTAGTGGGTAAACTAGGGTTTGCTAGGGTTTGCGTTTCATTTTAGTTCTCCTCCTCTTTCTACAAGTAGAATAGTCCTTGTAGAGTTAGCTTTCTTTCATCATAGTTAAAATCTTCTTCTAAGAATCCATATAAGTTGGCTTAAGCTCCTAGCGATCTTGCACCAGCTAACCAAGTGACAACTTGCAGTTAGAGCTAGTACTTGTGCATACAACACCGTCACTTCCAAGTTTGTTACAAACTATCGGGTTGATAAAAGTAAAGAAGGAAGCCCTAGGAGTTGCAACATTATTGTTGCAATACTGGTGCTCACCATCTTTTTGGTGCCATTGCCCAGGAAGTGTCAGAGTATTTTGTGATTACTTCTTTTCTTTTACTTTGTACTGCAACATTATGCCAAGTCGTTTATTTCAGCAAAAGTAGAGTAGTTGTTTCATTTAAATTCTGCAATTTCAATTATGCAAAATTAGATTAGACATTTCTTTCTTTCATTTCAATTCTGCAATTTCATTTCAACAAGTGTAGAATAGGCATTTTCTACTTTCATTTCAGCAAGTGTAGATTAGGCATTTCCTGCTTTCATTTCAATTCTGCAATTTCCATTGCAGCAAAGTAGATTAGTCATCTCCTACTTTCATTTCAATTCTGCAATTTCCATTTCAACAAGATTCATTTCAATTAGTTGCAATTTGTTGTTCAATCCATTTCATTTTTGCAGGTACAAGAAGAAACAACAAAAAACACCCAAAAAGAGATTTCCATTCATACCTCGTAGGAATAGAGATAGTTCAGGAAAATTTCTACCCAACACCCCCACCACATCACTAGGTCACCCTTCTCTCTTCTTTTGTGGTAGTGATCCAGAAGAACCTATAGGTAAACCGCCAGAGATATATGAAGATCCTATAATAGAAGAAGAGCAAGAAACCATTCCTCCTGAGACCATGGCTGAAAACAGAAATGTTAAAGAAAATGGGGAAAGAATAGAGGATGCCTTTCCTATACGAGAGACCAATGGAGACCAAGGTAACCCCAAATACCTGCTCAATTGAACCCGAACCCCAATAACAGATAGGCCCAGCAGGTATATAGTGGAGAAACGTCATGCCCAACCTATGTTGTGGAGATTCAGGAGATTAACTTATGATCTGGGAAGGTTCTCCCAGATAACCAAACTCCCCCTAAGGAGGATGAGGAAAAACATGAAAGTGAACCAAAGGCCATTCCACCCTTTCCTGAGAGATTAATTGTAACCACAGAATCGACCCCAGAAGAAACTGAGCTTCTAGGAGAATTGAAAAATTTATGTGTAAATACCACTTCTCCAAGCCATAAAGGATGTGCCTATATACAAAAAGATGATCAAGAAGAAGTTCTTCAAGCACCCAGGTAGGCATAAGAGAGATGCTCCAACTATCAACGTCATAGGACAATTGTCCGACTTGATGTTGGGGCAGGTAATCTGTCTGAAATATTTGGACCCTGGGAGTCCTGTAGTCGATGTCCACATCAATGGCACCGTAAACCCCCATACCCTAATTGATCTAGGGGCTGCCATTAATGTGATGACCAAGGACACTATGCTTAAGCTCAACCTTAAGGGATCCCTGAGAAAGACCGGAACAATAATGCAGTTAGTAGATCACTCCACCGTGACCCTTGAGAGGATTGTGGAAGATGTAATGGTCTCCATCGATTCTTGGGAGTACCCTGCTGATTTCCTGGTTCTCCAACTGAAGGTAAAGCTCACTAGGTATCCTCTCATCCTGGGAAGACCTTGGTTGGATACTGCAGATGCCTACATCAATTGTCAAGTTGGGAACATTACAATCAAGAATGGGCATATGTCCAAGCAGCTAGTCCTATATCTTCCTGCCCAACCTTTGTTAGAACATGATTTACCTCTCTGGTTGGAGAAAGAAAATGAGGATGAAGTCTATTCTGCACCATTGTGCACAGTAGAAGCTACCATAGGAGGCCCACAAACCGAGGATGATCTTATTGAAAACATGATTCAGAATCCACCCCCCAGTGTGTTTCCATTAGAAGAGCTGGTGGAAGAAACCCAAGCCAACCATTTAGTTGATCTCTGTGTGGCTGATCCGACCTCTGTCTGAGTTAAGAATGTGGAATTTGGCCCAGAAAGAACCTTGAAGATCAACTCATCCCTATCCATCTCTCAGGAGAAAGAACTGTGTAGCTTATTGAAAAACCACTTGGATGCTTTTGCTTGGAGCTATAAGGAGATGAAGGGAGTGCACCCTTTAGTCTATACTCATCACATTTACGTTAAAGAAGATTGTAAACCAGTCAGTCAGCCTCAAAGGAGGATGAATATAGCCCTTAAAGACATTGTCAAAGAAGAACTGTAAAAGTTGTTGGATGAAGGATTCATCTACCCTATCTTTGACAGCGAATGGGTCTCTCCTTTGGTGCTAGTGCCAAAGAAAAATGGGAAGTGGAGAATCTGTGTCAATTATCGAGAACTAAACAAGGTCACCAAGAAGGACCATTTTCCTTTTCCTTTCATAAACCAAGTGTTAGATGGCCTATCGGGGAACAAGTTCTTCTCCTTCCTAGATGGGTTTATCGAGTACAACTAGGTCCAAATCAGTGCGGAAGACCAAGATAAGACCACTTTCACTTGTCCTTGGGGTACCTTTGCCTATTAGGTCCTTCCTTTTGGGTTGTGCAAGGCTCTTGCCACTTTCCAAAGAGCAGTACTGAGTATATTTGCTGAATTGGTTCATGATTTAGTGGAAATCTATATGGATTACTTTACCTCTTATGGTTCTAACTTCCAAGAAGCTTTGACTAACTTGGGAAAAGTTTTATCCAAGTGCATTGAAATGAACCTGTCCCTCAGTCCTAAAAAATGTGAATTCCTGATGACTGAAGGGACCGTGCTAGGTCATACAATTTCTCAGCAAGGATTATAGGTGGATCCCAACAAAATTGCCATCATCTAAAGGGTCCCACCTCCTCAAAGGGTAAGAGATGTTTGAAGTTTCCTAGGCTTAGTAAGGTATTATAGAAAATTCATTAAGGATTTTAGTAAGCTAGCCTCTCCATTGTTTGGTATTTTGGGGAAAGATGCTGAGTTCATATGGACTAATAACTATCAAGAGGCTTTGGATACCTTGAAAAGTAAACTAGTGAATGCCCTAATTTTGAGAGGTCCAAATTGGGCCCTACCTTTCCACATTTATATAGATGCCTCAAACAAAGCGATAGGAGAAGCCTTAGGGCAAGTTGATGAGAAGCTGCCTTATGCCATATATTTTGTAAGTAAAAACTTGTCCAAGGCAGAAATAAACTACACTGTAACCGAAAAAGAGCTGCTGGTTGTAGTCCATTCCCTAAATAAGTTCAGAAACTACATTACCAGCTATCAAGCATTCATACACACTAATCATGTTGCAATTAGGTATTTAATGAACAAACCAGACTTAAATGCTTGTATTATTAGATGGTTACTTTTATTGCAACAATTTGATCTAACCATTGTTGATAAGCTGGGTAAGGAAAATGTTGTTGCTGATTTTATGTCTAGATTAGTCTGCCTGCAGGTGACAAAGGAATGGTGGATGATCAAATGCCAGATGAACACATATTTGTTATCTCAGTACTCTCTCCATGGATTGCTGATATAGAAAATTACTTGGTTTCAGCACAGTTTCCGCCACACCTGTCCTCAAGAGAGAAAAGCAAGACCGCGAAGAAAAGTGCTCCATTCACTTGGATTGGGGGCAATCTCTTCAAACTTGGACTAGATCAGATTTTGAGGCAATGTGTCAGGGACGAGGAAGTTTTTGACATTCTCCTAACTTGTCATGATGGGCCTTGTGGGGGCCATTTTGCAGCAAAGAGGACTGCCTTCAAAATTCTGCAAGCAGGTTACTATTGGCCCACTCTTCATCAAGATGTTAGGAGATATATAAGCCAATGTGACCGATGTCAAAAGATGGGGAAACCTACTCCAAAGGATGAGATGCCCCTGCAACCTCAAGTGACTTTCGAGCCATTTGAGAAATGGGGCATGGAATTTGTGGGTCCTATCAACCCTCCTTCAAAACAAAAACCTTACGTCATTGTGTGCACTGATTATCTAACAAAATGGGCAGAAGAAAAGGCGATCAAGACAACAACAGAAGAAAACGTAGTTGAGTTTTTGAGGGAGAATATATTCTAAAAGTTTGGATATCCAAGAGAATTAGTCATAGATCAAGGGAGTCAGTTTACATCCAATCTGATTGAAGATCTGCTCACACACCACAAAATTAAGCACATAACTTCCACCCCTTATCATCCACAAGTGAATGGACAGGTGGAAGTCACTAATAGAGCTTTGCAAGGAATTTTGATGAAGGTAGTGAGCACCAACAGAAAGGATTCGGCAGATCGATTAGTTTAGGCCACTTGGGCCTATAACACCACTTGGAAAAACACCACAAGGTTCACACCCTGTGAACTGGTCTATGGGAAGAAGGCTTTTTTGTCAATAGAATTTGAATATAACACCTTAAGAATGGCATTTCAGCTGGACCTAGATCTCAGCCATGCACTAAAGGAAAGGTTAATTCAGCTAAATGTATTGGATGAACAGAGATTGCAGGCCCTTATCCACTCAGAGGTAGTCCATTTTCAAAGGAAAATATGGCATGACAGACACCTCAAAGAAAAAAATTCCAGGAGGGAGATTGGGCGTTGTTGTATGATTCAAGATATAAATATTTCAAGGGCAAACTGAGGACAAGATGGCTAGGACCATACACAGTAGAAAAATGCAATGAAAATGGTTCAGTTCTGATCCAGACCATCAATGAAGAAGCCATCCCCATGCTCGTCAATGGATATAGGTTGGAGATATAAAAGAAGCCTATCTCCAAGCAGGAATTCATTGAAAATCTGAGTAAAATAGTGTTGGTAGTGGAGCAGGTCTCTGCCTCCACTCCACCCACACCCTAAACACACAAAGAAAAAAAAAGACAAAAAGAGAAAAAAACAGAAAAGGAGAATAAAAAATCCTTCGGTGAAAACCTCCTGGAGGCACCTAGGGCAGGCAGTCAGGGTGAAAACCTCTTAGAGGTGCCCCAACTGTCTCAAAAAAAAGAGAAAAAAATGAAAAGAAAGAAGAAAAAAGAAAAAAATAGAGAAAAAAAAGAAAAACTAACTTCTTTTGAATGCATTGTAGATTGCAGGAGGGTCACGAAAGAAAAAATGACATGGCCAGGCTGAATACACCCTTGATAGCTCATTTCTCCATCACCATTGTCTTTTCCCAGGCCTTGGTCTCACTAGTTCTGGAAATTTTGCATCCTACAGGAACCTCTGTGCATTCTACAAGGGGCTCGTGTAGAAACCACAGAGGGCTCAAAATCAAGTTCAGAAAAGAATCAGAGGGCTAGAAATTTGTCCAGAAGACTTGTGGATCTCCTTGCCACCATTCATCCTCCTAACTCTGCATTCCATTCCTGCACCACTGCATTTCCACTCACTTCTTTCTTCCCTGCAAAAGAAAACACAGAAATCCTGTTTCTTTTGTTTTTTTTTTTAATGAAGAATAAATAGCAGCATTCTTAACTTGTTTCTTACCTGGTGCATACCAGCTGCTTCTCCTTTTTCTTCAGAACCTTCCTCAACTATCTTTTCAATCCCTACTCAAACCTCAGCTAGAAATTTTAGAGGGAGAAGCAGTTATAGGAAATCTTGCAAGATTCCTGTAACAGTCGATCCCTTTAAAAAAATAAACTCTAGAGGCAGGGTCAGTGCAGCCACAGTTGTGTACAACATGTAAGGAGCCATTCCTTATCAAAGATCACTAGCATGAGGTAGCCAAGCCACTAGCTTAGAAGCCATGAGCGCCAACAACAACAACAATCCAAGAATAAAGTACCAAAGTCTGAACATGCAAACCACGGTAGCGACTAATAGGTAAGTGGCTAAACCCGTTCCTCTATTGCATGAATATGATTTAGAAACTACATGAACCATTGAGATGGTCACGATTAAATGAAATCAGTGGCTAGCTATTTGGCCACCCTCGTTTAGTTCAAACAAGCCTCATCTAATTCAAACAATGTTCAATGGATGCAATCGGCACTTGTGTTCAGTCAAATCGGGAAGAAAAACTCAAAACATGTAGTGGTGGTGGCATATAACAAGAATCATGGAAGTGATTGCAGGCAGGTGGCATGAAGTATCGTAATGGCATTGAAGTAGGGACCAACGGTCTGGATGGGGATAACGTACCCTTCTTGCCATCTCACCTCGCCACCATAGAACACGCCATAAGCTTAAGTACGCTACAGTTGAAGCCTCCACCACCATTCTTTTCATTTGCATCAACGAGTTCTTGGCTGCAACAACTCACCTACCACCTTTAGAACCTCAAAACAATGGCTCTCTGCTAGTTTCAAAACCCCTCCGCTTATCGAGCTCTATAGGAGCATTATCACACTCTACAGGAGCGGAAACACAATCTACAAGAGCCTTTCTACAAGAAGGTCAGTGAACAGCTCTACAGAGGGAAAATTCAGGATTTTGTGCCAAATTCTAGCTTGAAAGAAGGTATGCTCAGACAACCCACTCCGCATGTTAGTTATCTACAAAAGGTGGTGGATTTGAAATGAAGTACTGAGTTGAAAAAGAAAGGGAAAGTGAGAACAGAAGTCTTCCTGTGTTGTTTTTTGAGATATATACAGTCTCTCCATTTTACTCTCTACACTAAAAGTCTGTCTCTTTCTCCTTTGTGGCATTCTCCTGTATGAAGAAGTGATGCAACCATAGGAACTTAAGCTTGTAAAACAGTGAATTTGCATTGGGTGGTCTACTTACTATGTGAAAGGAAAACACTGTCTTGGTCTCTGTGTTTCTATAAAAAAAATATATATTGATTTCCTCAAACAACCCGAGAAGTAAATTAAGGTTGAAAACAGAGTTTGAAAGCTAGGAAGATTACAATTTGATTTTGTTAAAAAGAGGAAACACGAAAAACTCTCTTCGATTCTAGAAAAAACCTTAGTTGTTCCTCTGTTTTTGGATTTGAAAATTTGCTGCCTTCCTCCTCACCTGAGAATTTTCAATAGTCACTGAACATCATGACAGGGGGTTTTATGAGAAAGGAGCCTCTGAATTCCACCAAATTGCATGAACACCCATAAGTGGTAGCTCTCTTTACTAGGGAAACTTGGATGCATTTCCTTGAGAAATTTCATGGGTTTGATGAGGAAATTACAGAGGAATTTTTATTGTCTTTAAGACCCCATTCAAAAACCCATGCTACAGTCAGTTTCAAGAGTCTAACCATAGAACTTACACCAAAATTCATCAACAGAATTACAGGTCTTCCACTTGGGCTCCCTTGGAGAAAAGAAGAAAAACCACTAGGACAGGTTGCTAAAAAGACCTTTTCCTAGCCTGATAAACATCTAGTGGAGGATAAGAATGGGATCAGAAGGACAAGTATACCTTGTCCATGGGGTGAGGTTAGCTACTAAATCATGAAATATATCTCCTGTGAAGGAAGATACAATATACTCTATGGTTATCATTTCAGATTGTTACATGAATTAAGATATGGAATGGACCTACCTGCATCTAGGAAACTCAGTCTTCCATATTTTCTTCTCCAATCGTTGATAGAGTATAGCACCAAATTAAATGCAGGGGTTCCAGACCAACTGGCTCACCATGGGCTCATTAAATTGCTGGTGGAGGATGCCCTACATACATACACAATCCTTATAGTCTGGGTGATTTTCAGGAACATGACCAATGAAGATGACATAAAAACTCTCACTGATGACCTTAGTCCGTTTGACAGTGAAGAGGAGGAGCAGAAAGAGGAACTCGAGAAGGAAATCCATGAGGAAGCACATAATCTTCAGTTAGAAGAATAAAAAGAATAAAAACAGAGAGGAGAGGAGAAACATGACACAACCATAGTTGAACCTAAAGTAGAGAAGAAAATAGCATCGATAGCAGAAAGAGGGAAGACCACAACAGAGAAAAGGAAAAGGAAAAGAACTAAAAAGAAGCCCAAGACAACTCATGAAAAGGCTGCCACAGGAAAGGTAGAAACTTAGCAAGTAGAGGGGAAAACAACACCAAAGATAGCAAAAACAAAATCAGAGACAACAAACATAGGCAAAACAGCAGAAGGAGAAGAAGAAAAACAGCAAGAAGAAGTGTCTCCTGAGACACTAGCAAGGGAAGAAACAACTGTTCTTGCTGCACTTAGTACTCCAGCTAAGCAAAAAGGGAAAAGAAAAAGACAACCATCTATGTACTTCAAAGCTCGAAAGAGAACTAGAATCAAGATGGGAAAGCCTCAACCACCATCAAAGGAACCCATCATCATTGAGGATGCACCTACTATAATAAAGGAGGAATCTCCCTCCAAAATCTCCATCACTTACAAGAGAGGGAGTCCTAAGGCCTCTATGTAGAAAGAAATGATTAAATTAATGGACTCTAAAGTAGTCCTATAGGAGGCGCAAACCTCTCTATAGGAGACATTCGCGAAGCTCAAAGAAACTAAAAAACTTGAAAAGAAGGCAGAAGAATAGACACAATAGGAAGATAAGGAAAAAGGAATACCAGATCCTGGACTTCAGCCTAACTTAGGATCCTACTACAACCTTCTGGAAGGTGGGAAGATCATCCCACAAAAGTTTGCAGTGCCTCTTTTCTTCAAGTTGGAAAAGGAAAGAGTCCAGACCCATACATGGATGTAGATTGTAAAATCAAAAGGGGTAGAAGACATTGGGCACACGGAGAATAGGTTGAGAGAGATGGGCAAAGAATTGAGCATGGTTAGGCATATAGAAAACATCAGAAGAGCTCAACTATAGGAAGAAAATGAAATGTTGAAGAAACAACTACAAGAAAGGGAACCTCAAGGAGGAAATGAGCTGTCAATCTTAAAACGACATCAACAGAAAGAGGAACCCCTGAAAGATAGTGAGACAACAAATAGACAACAACAACAAGAGGAACCCCAGATAGATAGTGAGACTTTGATGAAATAGCAACAGGAAAAAGAATCCCAAGCAGAAAATGAAGTATTGATTTTGAAAAGGCAACTATAGGAAAAGGAAGCCCAGTTAGCCTGCATGGCCAACTAGGCAATGGAGGAATTACAGTGCAGACACCCAGCCAAATCATATGCACTGTACCTCAAAGATCGATGGCTCCAATTTTAGATTAAAACACTGGCCCAGAGGGGCACAATACCTTTTCAGTATTATCACCAATTTATGCATTTCTATGATCACAATTCAGCTAAGGATAAAGTGAAGCTAGCAGAATTTTACTTGCACAACATGGCACTTACTAACATGAATTTATGGGATCCAAATTCTGCATTGGGAGATTTACAGCTAATGGTTATGGCTTCTTGGATGAGCAATGAAGAGAGGAGGGCAGTGGAAATCTAGAAAATGATGACAAAAGAGCTGAGTGAGCCCTTGTTGATTAGAGCAGAACCAGTAGAGCCCTTGGCCCTCATCTATGCCCACTAACACCTTGCAACCAATCCTCAAGTTTTCCCTGACTATGTTGACAAGCAAGCCCAGGCTATTGCTCATTTCGAGGATATGAAAATATTGTTTGGCGATGACTGCATTCATGCCTGCATAAGAAGGTGGAATACATTGCCACATAGCCTAAGGATCATGGAGTATCACTCCCCAAATAGGATGAGGGAAGCCATGAGGAGAGTGCCCCTATATAAGCACTCAATGCAAATCTTGAAGACAAACTGGATTAGCCTTAAATTCAGTGCTCCACTGTTGCTAGGACTGCTGGAAGGGGTAGAGGAGGAGGAAGAATAGAAATAATGGGAAGAAGTGGATAAGAAAGCAGGTTTCCATGATAAAGAGGAAGACATCACATCAGAGGCTTGGGATGTCAATGAATTTGTTAGAGCCATTAAAGATAAAGAGTTAGATTAGTTGCTTAGAGGATGAGCAACCCATTCAGTCGGGGGGTGATGATGAGCCCCAGAAATAGGTAATTATATGGGATCATTCAGCCTCTTATTTTAAATTGATCCACCATTCTCATTAGTTTGTTGCATTTTTTTGAATATATTTATGCTAATACGATGAATGGGGTTAGTCACTTTGCCATGTAGTCTAATGAATGTTTTATGCAAAATTTTTGGACAATTTTTGACAAAGTCAAGGAATTTATGATAAAATGGCAGTCAAAACTTGAGGAAAATAGGGAAGATGATTTATAAGGGTGTCTCCTTCATTTATGACCCCTTCCATCATATCCTCCATCAGCAACTCGGAGTACAAAGGTCCACATTGATGATTCCAATGGGCAGCCGAGCAAGTAAAGTAGGATTGTTTTTTATCTTCAGTTCTAGGAAGCCGAGTTCCTTGATTTAGGAGGATTGTTGGAGGTCCCAATTTGTATAAATAAGGAGGCTTAGAGCCTTATTAGGTTATCTAGCTATTAGTATATTTTTGCACTTTTGTGCAGCATTATGTTTAGCTCATTTTCGAGTTCCTTTTCAGAACAGTTTATGTAATGTAACTGTTATTTTTGATAATGAAGATGAAACAGTTTTTGAGCCAGAACTGGTCTCTTTTAGAGGGTTGAAGCTCTTGGTTTAGGTCCCAACCCAAGTTGCATAGCACCTCGTACTATGTAATTATATGTTTTTGCTTCAATTCATGAGTTAATTTCTGTTGCATAGATTCATTTTACTTTGTTAGATTAGGTTGCTTTTGATGGTTAGTGTAGTTGTTTTTGTTTCACGTTGCTTAAGTAAGTTACTGTAGTGATAGAATAAGATTCAAAAATGCCAACAACAGGCCTTGATCTCCTTTCTTCCTTCCTGGGACTATGATCTGAGGTCAAGGCACTACTGTTGCCACCAAAAACACAGTTTTTGCTCTTCCATGCAACTGCTAGTGTGATAACTTGATTTGGGAAAGTTGATATTGGTTTAGATTTAGTTGCTTAAATAATTTCGTATTCTTTTACCATAGTTCTCTCACATTATTTTCTGTTCATAAGGTATTGTTCCACATTTTCTGTTTTTAGGTCAGAAATTAGGTCAAGCTAGACAAAGTTCTGTTTTCATGGTATAGTTAGTTCTTTCTTTGGTCAGTTTTGATAAGTAAATGTGAAGATCTCTTGTAGGAAATCTCAGCCTTCCATACATCCATATAACAACCATCCTCAACTCACTTCTCATGGATTTCCCAACTCATTCACAACATTTTTCCAATCTACCCTAATTTTTGCGTTTTTGCCAAAAAGCTACTTTCTTGACATTTGAACAAATCCAACCATCACATTCGTCCCTGATCTTCCTTGACAAGCTCTAGACACCTAAACATCTTCATCTAGCCTTCAGTTCCCCTTTCCCATCATTTTTCCACCTTCAAACTCCAAAAATAGCTTTCAACCTCATCCTATAGATCGTCCTATAGATCGTCCTATAGATCCCCTGGAGCCTCCTATAGAATTTCCTGTGAGTGATTTTTCGAAGTCTGATTGCTATGGAAGTCTTCGGAAGGGTACTAGGGGCCTCTTAGGACCTCTCCACACCTTCCTTACCCTCTACAAAAGCCAACTCCATCTTCCTTTGCCACCAAACCTTTGCACAGTCACAACCAGATAAATCACAAGCATAATAATTTCACATAAAACACTCAAAAGTACAAAAAGATGATTTCTTCTCATTTCTTTTCAAAAGTAGCTTGAATAAATGAAATTTACCTCTTTAGTATTCAATGACACTCATTTCATTAATATCCATCTCTTTTCTCGCAAAACTAGGGTTAGTGGGTAAACTAGGGTTTGCTGGGATTTGCATTTCATTTCAGTTCTCCTTCTCTTTCTGCAAGTAGAATAGTCCTTGTAGAGTTAGATTTCTTTCATCACAGTTAAAAGCTTCTTCTAAGAATCCATAGAAGTTGGCTTAAGCTCCTAGTGATCTTGTGCCAGCTGACCAAGTGACAGCCTGTAGTAAGAGCTAGTACTTGTGCATACAACACCGTCGCTTCCAAGTTTGTTACGAACTACTGAGTTGATAAAAGTAAAGAAGGAAGACCCAGTTATTGCAGCATTATTTCTGCAATATTGGTGCTCACCATTAAGTTATCCCACTTGATGAGATACTTCGAAATTGATCGATTTCGTAGTAGTTGGGTTCTTGTTTCCATGACTGCTTCAGGTTCCAATATGATTTTCCTTGCTCGTCAAGTTCCGAAAATATTGTTTGAATTAGGGGCTTGTCACTTATAAACTTCTTTAAGCATGAAACATGGAAAACTGGGGGCACTCGGGAAGATACAGGAAGCTCCAATTTGTATGCCATAGTACCAATCTTTTGCAGCACCTTGTAAGGACCATAGTACTTTTGTGATAATTTGTTATCCTTCTTATATTTCTTGAGGGACATTTGTTTGTATGGTTGCATTCGTAAAAATACCTAGTCACCTATATCAAAACTTCTTTCACTACAATGTTGATCTTCCTGTTGATTCATTTGATTCTGTATCGAAGTGATGTTATCCTTTAAGAGTTGGAAAACTGTTTGTTGTTGAAGGTCTACCATAACACCTTCATGAGATACAATATGACCCAAGTATTCCACCTCTTGTACTCCAAAGAAACATTTGGAGGTTTTTGCATATAATTGTTTCTCGTCCAATAGTATGAGCACTTTAACAACATGTTGAACATTATCCTTCGAAGACTTGGTGTAGATTAGTATATCATAAAAAAGTACTAACACAAATTTTCTAAGGGTTTGAAAATGTAATTCATCAAACCTTGGAATGTAGAAGGTGCATTGGTAAGGCCAAAAGACATGACCAAAAATTCATAATGGACCTCATGAGTTGTAAATGTTGTTTTTGGAATGTATTCGGTCTTCATTTTGATTTGACAATATCCTGCATGAAGGTCCAACTTGCTGAAGTAAATTTCTCCATGCAATTCATCCAATAATTCATCAATGAGAGGAATGGGAAATTTATCTTTAACAGTGAGCTTGTTGAGCTCTCTGTAATCTAGACACATGCACCATGATCAATCCTTCTTATGCACCAGTACTACTAGAGCAGAGAGAGAACTTTGACTAGGTTGAACTATACTAGCCTCTAGCATTTCTGTAACCATACGTTCAATTTCACTCTTTTGTGCAAAGGGATATGTATAAGCCTTGATGTTTGGAGGAAAAATTACTAGAAAATGAATAGCATGATCATGATCAAAAATAGGTGGGAGGCCTTTGGGAGTCTCAAATACCTTAGAATGATTGTCCAAGACTTTTTGGAGATCTATAGAAATAGATGATTTTGATGTGGGAACCTCTAGTGAACATAATTGTACAATTACGCCACATTGTTCTTCCTTTAGAAGATTTGTCATGACGTTAGAGCTGATTATATTTCCCAGTTTCCCTACAATACCCCTTAATTTAGCTTCCTTTCCCTCTGAAAAAAAATTCAAGAAGAGTTCTTGAAAATTAAAATTTATCATACCCAAAGATTGTAGCCATTGGATTCCTAGTACAACATCAACACCACCCATTGTAATGGAAAGCATTGGACTATTCAAAACATATTATCCCATGGATAGCCTGATATTATGGAACTTTCTAGAGTAATTTATGGTTCTTCCATTTGCAACCATTACTTGACACTCTAGTACTGGATATAGGAAGCAATTCAATTCCTTGGCTATCTTACAGTGAATAAATTTATGGGTACTTCCTAAATAAATAAACACTAGTAAGTTTTTCTTCTTGATATGTCCTTCTATCTTGATAGTTTGAGGAGTGGTATTTCCTTCCAATACATTACAATAAATGGTCGGATTCATTTCGTGATGCTTGATGTGATATTTCACTTCCTGAACCTTTTTCTTCTTGATATGTCCTTCTATCTTGAGAGTTTGAGGAGTGGTAATTCTTGCCAATGCTTTACAAGATATGAACGGATTCATTTCTTCTTTCTCTAGGGTTCGTTCCTAGAGTAAATCCTCTTCTTTTGATGTTTCTTGATCCTTTTCTTCCTCCTCTTCGCAATTTATATAAAATAATTTATTCTCACCACACTTATGACCTTTAGTGTATTTTCTATCACAAATGTAACAAAGCCCTTTTTCTATTTTTTATTCCAATTTTCGTGGTGTAAACCTTGTAGGTTGTGGAAGGCTAGGAGAAAAAGCACTTCCATATTTATAGTTGTGATTTGTAGGATTCCTTGTTTCCATAATTCCACTTTCAATTTTTCTTGCCAACCTGAGTGCCTTCTCTAATGAATCAGGTTCCCAAAGATGAACCTCATGTTCAATGTTATTCTTTAAAGTTCCTATGAAGACATCAATCCTTTTCTTCTCTGGAATATCATTTACCCTTATATTCAATTTTTGGAAATCCTCAATGTGCTCTACCATTGAACCCTTTTGTATGAGATTTATAATTGGCTAAAGAAGGTGTTGTTCTTTGTATCATCATAATGTGCTATCATTTCCTTTGTGAAAATTAACCAAGTGAAAAGTGGTTTACGAGAACAAAGTCCTTTATAACATAAAAAATGCTTTGATTCTAAATATAAGGGTGTAGTATGTACATTATGTAACAATTTTACATCATGTAGATCAAAATATTGTTCCATATGTAATATCTAATTTACCAGATCCTTTCCATCAAACTTCCTCATATCGCCTTTTCTTGATTTTAGGAGCTCAATCGCGAAACAACTGTAACTCTATAATTTCGGATCTCCAAGGTTTGAAATTACAACCTACAATATCCCTCTATGTCCTCTTTCCAATGCCACCAGTCTGATGGAAATTAGATTCTCCAAGAAAGTGTTATGCCAAATCTCCCAAGATGACCTACTTAAATATGTTTTCAGTAGAGCTAAATTGTACAAAGTGCCATGTGTTACTACTTCGGATCTGAAAACAATACATAGAAATGTACATTGCATCCTCTTTTTCTAACTTCTTACAAAATTTCAATCTGATGAACGGAGAGAATGTTATGATGATTTTCCCAAGGTCACCTATTTGGGATGGAATTCAGAAGCTTGCAGAAACCCTAAATGTCTTGGATCATATCTCCGAAAATATAGTGAGACAATATTTGAAATTTAGACCCGAGCTTTTGCAAGCTTTAGGTTCAAATGGGTTTTAATTTCAGAGTTTGAAACTTCGTGGAACAAAATTTATAGCGACAATGCCACACTGACCTGTTTGAGATGGAATTTTGTAGTTTACAAAAACCCTAACTTCCTCGAAACATATCTCCGAAAATATAGCGGGACAAGATTTGAAATTCGGTCTCGAGGTTCTGAATGATTTCGGCTCAAATGGATTTTGTTTTATCTTCTGAAATGTCGTATCGAAAAAGTTATAGAGAAAATTTATGATGACCTATTTGGAGCAGCAGAACCCTAGAATCAGAAACTCCTATACCAAATGTTAAGAAACTAGCTCACAAAAAGATAGAAAAGAAAGAGCAATGCCTTAGAAATCAACCTCTTCAATGGGGCAACCTCCTTTACATTACACAAATGAACAATTCTTGGATGATATAAATGACAAGACCTCCTTTCTATATATAGGAGTCTAAGGGGTCATTATATAATCAGAGTCGACATAACAATAATAATGTAAGCACACACCAATAACAATAGTGGGCTTCTATGGGGCACAATAATAACAATATGGGTACCACATGCGCACAACAATATAATAAGGGGGCTGCACTAATAACAATAAGGGGTTACACTAGTATTATAGGGACCTAACAGAGTGAGAAGGGGTGAATAAGGAGTAAAGGTGATAGATGTAAAGTGGTGAGAGATTGAAAAATAGGGAGAGGGAGGGAGAGAGAGAAATGTGGGGGAAAGCATAGAATAAAAGTGGAGAGTGGGAGGGAGAGATAATGATGGAGGTAGATAGATATAGAAATGGAGGTGGAGGATAGTTAGAGGGATAAAGGAATGGATAGAGAGAGGAGGGAGGGAGAGAGGGGGAGTTAGAGAGATGTATGGAATGTCTATGATGAAGCTAAGGGGGTGTTTTCTATAAAGAGGGACTGATGGGAGGGAGGGAGGAATAATTGAAGAGAAATATATGATGGGAGAGGAGGTAAGAACAAAAAATAGTAAGGGAGAGGTAGGGAAGAGAAATAGAGGAAGTGAAGGATAGAGTAGTAGGTGGGCGATACATAGAGATAGGGAAATAAAGGGGAGAGGGAGACGGATGATAAGGAGTGGTGGAGAGAAGTGTAGAGGCATAGGTGAGAGGTATAACCTTTAATTACCCTTATAATTTCTTAGAGAGGTATTCAAAGGGACTATACACTTAAATTTCAATCCAATGATTATATACAACTTGTGAGTTATCATAGAATATATATGTGGGAAGATACTAATTCAAACAAAAAAATTGTTTTGAACTTGTAGTTCTAAAGATAATATTTGTGAAAATAATTATGTTCCAATATTGGAAAGCTTATTTAAGAAGTTAATATTGTAGTAAAAATAATTTCTAGTAAAATGCTATGACTATAAATCTTGTAAAGTACAATTCACAATTCTACTAGAATGAAAACTTACAATTGCTAGAATGATAAATTATTAAGGTTAAAGTAAAATCACGATTGTTGAAATTAAAATAACTCTTGTAGAAATTAAATTCACATGTATTAGAAATGAAAATAGCTCATATAGGAATTGAAAGTTCATTGCATAAATAAAAGTCACATTTTACAGAAAACGAAGTGTTATAACCTCGCTAAACTATTAATATCGTATTCAATTCATAATTGGATTGAGTTAGTTTCAAGGATTTTGTACTTAACTTGTGAAATCTCACAATTTATAGAGACAATTGAAAAGGAAGGAACTATAACATTCGCTAGCATTTATTACAGAGATTGTTATATATTTATAATGCATTATTTTATACAAAAGTAATCATGTAACTCAATTCTATGTAAATTCTTAATTAACATTCCATAAATTTAGAGGGAAATATTGTTCCTTCATGTATGTCATTGGTTAAGTTAATAATTTTGAAAAAATACATCAAAATATGCTTAGGCATCAAATCCCTATAAATTGTGCTTCCTATTTCCCTGCAACCACTCTTCTTATGGCTAATGCTAGTGGACGGAGCAAAGCTCCTTCATATAGTTGGAATGTAGTATGCTACAATCATGTTAGAAAACCTTCTTCCTCTAACCCTAATAGTTTTGGCCCAAAAAATAATATGAATCACTAAAATTTAATGCTACCTAATTCCCCATCACATAAAATATACCAAGTAACTTCCTTCCCATAGTCGCTATAAACCCCAAATTCGAAATTCAATATAGTTGTATTGGGGAGTATATCAAATTCATGTGAGACCACACCTTGATTGGAAAATATTTGGGCATTTGGCCCAAAATAAAATCTCTTATCAAATGGATCCAACTAAAATGGAAACCCAAGGGAAAAATCACATTAGAACTACATTCAAAAGTAATTTTCACTGTAATATTTGCAAATATTGAAGATAGAAGTTGGGTCTTTGAAAAAAACCCATACTTCTTCAACTGAGTTGAACTATACCTTTACTTCTATATGGAAATATTTGTAGCTAATCAAGAATATTTTCCTATAGCCCTAGCCTACATTAGAATGTAGACATTATCAAGGGAATTACTGAATGATGAAACTCTAGCTATCATTGGAAACTCCCTCAACCATTTTGTAAATATAATAGCATCTGGTTGATTTTCTATGTAAACAAAATAAGACCAATGTCATGGAACACATATTCCAAGATGAATGTTAGGAAAAACATAGTGATGGGTATCACTGGTAATTAATTAATGGCTATGGAAATTGGCAAAGGAAAAGTGACAACAATTGGCATTTTATTTATGACATAATGGAAAATAGGAGGAAACGAAGGTGAAGAGACATATATTTGCATGAGAGGGAAATTGAAGGAAAAACAAAGAAAAATGAAGAAAACAAAGGCCTTAATGATAAAAGGATTCTTAGGATTAGTTCACAGCTTTTGTCATTTCAGTTTTGGCTCTCTCCTTTCCTCCTCTCGTTCTCTCATACTCTTGAATGTAGAGTATTGTTGGAGAACTTTGGCATACATTGAATTTGGAGAAAGAAGGTAAAGAAAAGCAGGAAAGTGCAAGGGAACAGATGGATCGACAACTACAATTGGATTTCTTTCCATGTAATAGGTTACATGTGTGATTTCCGTTGTTGTTTTTTGGATGCATTTTATATGCATATGATTTTCTAGTTATGTGCTCTCATTGGCATGGAGATTTTCCTGGATTGATAGTGGTTTCAGCCTTGCCTTGCCATTTATTTGATATCCATGGTGTTGTGGGTTTTTCAGCTTGTTGTTTTTCTTATTGGTGCTCAAATTTCGAATGGTTGTGGGTTGGAACAAATGCTATGGAAGCCTCGGAAAAACCTGGGTTGAGTTACAAGTCCTCAAGCCTAGGTTGGGAAAAATGATTTAGATCCCTTGTTGAGTTGAATTACTAGTCCCTAGGGCCAAGTTGGACAAACACTTTGGAGCTATGGAAGGTTGTGGGTTGAGTTTCTAGTTCCTAGAGCCCTGGACAACTTGGGTAGAGACCTTTCTAGTTGGTGTTAGTGATGTCCGACCGTATATATGGAATCATTGGTTAAGGGATGAAGTGGTTGGCCTCTGGAAGCCTTGTTTTTTTTTGTTTTGGTTTATTCCATGATATCCCACATTCATGCTTAGAATATGATGAGGGGGTGATTGGATGAAAGAGATATTTGGTTCAACCTAATATATGGTCAAGTGGTACATAGACGTCCCTGATTTGGTTGGTATTTTCATATGTTAACATGAGACATTTCCTTATTATGATCTCTGAGCATTTCTAGTGATTATGCTAGTGACATTATGGTTGCGTTTCCATGGTTTGTGTGCTGGTTATTTATGGTTGTGTTGTTTAGTTTCTGGTTATATGATGTGTACCATCTATGGTTCTTCTCATGAATTGTTTAGCTATTGATTGGTTTATGAATGTATGGAATAATATGTGTTGTTCTAGTTATCTAGAGAGGGCATAAGGCCTTCCTAGTGATTCTCAGATGAATATCAGACTATTATGATCAGGTATAAATTCATGATCTATAGCTTATATGTTTTCAATGAGTTTGATGAAATGTCTAGTGTGTTCTAGGAATTTGAGGTCAAGTTCCTGATGCAATTTTGAATGTTTATATTTGTCCTCATGTTAATAATGATTATGGAATGTCTTAGGTAATTCTTGGGAGTGGTATGGAATTATGTCTCAAATCTCAGGGCTGCACCCTTTGAACTAGTCAACTTGGGTCACAATCATATGGATGTAGAGTTATGCATGTGCTTGGAGGCCTATAACCACACCAATGCCTTATCATGCATGTAGTTGGGAGTCTAGGTAAGTGAAAAGGAGCCCTAGCTTAGGGTTTAAACACCTGGGGTGGTTCTTTGGACCCTTATTTTTTTTAGCCCTAAGGGATTTTGTGAGTTGTGAATTTGTGATCAGTTGTAGGCCCCACTTCCTTAACTGGGGGTGGGAAGTTGGGTCATGTCATAGTAACTCTTTGCCTCATGTTTACCCTAGTAGGTTGGCAAAATTAGGTAAATTTGGGAGGAGGTGGTTACAAGGTGGTATCAAAGTAAGGTTGCAGCACTAGACATTGGGGTAGATATGATTGTTATGTATGCATGCCTGATTGTCTATCTGTTTGTCATGCATGCATGTTGGCTATTTCTCGTCATGGTAATTATTGTAGTTGTGCCATAATTTTGAGTTTGATCATCTTGGTATGTTGAGGTGATTGATATGTTATTGATATTATATATATATTATGCTATCTAGAATTGATTTGTGTAGATGATACAACCTCCCTTGAAACCTCACAAGGTATGTTTGAAATAAGTAGATATCATAGATGATAAGCTAAATGGTGGACTACAATTCAGGTGACTCTCCTTATAGATCATATGAGAAGCACAAAGATGAGTACTCCCCTGACATAGAAAATACCTTGAGAAGTTTTAAGGCAAAGATCAGAAGTTGAAAATATTATATTGACATAATCATTCAGTCACAACAAATACTTTCCGAATGGGAAAAATAGACAAAGGTTAATGCAGTGATTATTTAGAGTTTATCAGATTTTCAAAGACAGGGACAAAAACTAATCAGTTACGGATAGGGAGAAAGGACTAATGGTGCATATGGTAATAGGTCTCATGGAGGACACATGTCAAATAGGGATGACACAGTTAGAGGTGGAAGATGGATGGATACACCTGATAAGAGAGGTAGTTGTTATGGGTTCTATTATAGTTATGGATTAGAGAGAGAGCATGGTCATCATCATTATCATCCTTATAGGAGGAATGAGAAGAAATACTTACCAACTGAGTTTAAGAAAGCCAAACCTCCTACCTTCGATGGAGAGTTGAAGAAAACAGAAGATACAGAAGCATGGTTCCTTGGATGAAGAATTTCTTTGAGATGCATGATTATGTAGAGAATATGAAATCTATTATAGTCATTTTCAGTCTCAAGCATACATCTGGTGGGAACATGTGAAGCATGTCGAAGGCATCACGATAAAGGAGTTGAGTTGGAATGAGTTCGAAAGACTTTTTCGAAAGAAGTATTATTTGGAGAGATACTATGATGATAAGGCTAAGGACTTCTATGAGTTGAATATAAGATCTATGAAAGATGAAGAGTATATGAATAATTTTTTGGAGTTATTGAGGTATGTACCATATCTTAAGGATGAGAATACAAAGGTTCAAATATTTTTTAGTTAATGGCCATTAGCATTTAGAGATCGGATTGAGTATGATGAGACTTGGAAATTGGAGGATGTAATTGGGAAGATGAAACATTGTTATGAGCATTCTAAGCTTAAGTTATAAACCAAGTAGGGTTGGAAAGGTAATGAAAATGCTAAAGGAAAATGGGATAAGAATCAAGGAAGACCTCAGGATACAGATAACAAGGAGAATGCAACACTGTACAAGAAATTCAATCCAGTTGATAGAGGACAGGGATTTTAGTCTGAGGTGTAGAAAAAGGATGATGGCAAGAAGCCTTTGTAGTGTTGAAATTGTGGCAAGGATCATTGTAGGAGAGATATTCCACAACATCAACGTGGACTACTGTAGATTTATATTGCCTAAGATGCATAGATAGTTGGGGATGTTGGACAAAGTATTCCTCATATATATTCAACATTGGATGATTGATAGGTTTCTCATCAAGCATCTATTATCAAGATGGAATTTATGCTTTGTAATCAAGTTGTTTATATCTTTATTGACCCTAGATCTAACTATAGTTATATTAGTCCTGACCTAGTGAATAAGTGTTTCTTGAATAAGAAGTGCATGTGGATTCTTGGTTTGTACAGTTGGCTATAGGTACTAAGAAAATAGTTCATCATTGGGTAAGATCTTGATCATTTGAGCTGAATGGTATGTCTACATCAAAACATCTAAATGTGCTTCAATTGGGATAATAAATATGATGTTGGTTATGGATCATTTGTATATTCAAAGGGATAAGGTAGAATTCTATGATAAGGCTATTGAGTTTCTAGATGATTATGGAGAGAGGAGAATCTTATAGGGTAAGAAGAAGCCTACATTAGTGATAATGGTTACATCTATACGGGAAAATCATAGTAGCAAGAAAGGGTGTCTATTGTTTATAGTTCATATTACCAGTGACAAAGGAAATGATGTTGACGATGTTGAAGGCTTGAAGAGGTATCTAATTTTGCAACAGTTTCAAGATGTATTTCTAGCAGAGATTTTAGAGTTACCACCTCATAAAGATGTGGAATTTTATATTGAGTTGATGCCAAGAGAAACAACATCATCAACCACCTTACAAGATGACCATTGTATAGTTGGTGGAACTGAAGTTGCAGCTTAAGGAAATGCTTGATAAGGGATGCATTAGGCCAAGTGTGTTGCCTCAAGGATCACCAATATTGTTTGGGAAGAAGAAGGATGGTACTCTCAAGTTATATATTGATTATATGTAGTTGAACAAGGTCGCTATTATGGAAATGTATCATTTGTCACATATTGACGATTTGTTTGATCAGTTGAAGGAAGTAGTAGTGTTCTCAAAGATTGACTTAAGATTAGGATATCATCAAGTACACATCAAAGAAGAGTGTATCTACAAAACCACATTCTGTACCAGGTATGGGTATTATGAATTTGTAGTAGTTCCTTTTGGTCTTAATAATGCTCCAACTACTTTCACATGTTTGATGAATAGTGTGTTGCGTCCTTATCTGGACAAGTTTGTAATAATATTCATTGATGTCATATTGATATATTATGAGAATGAGGAAAAGAATGCAAAACACCTTGTAACAATGTTAATATTGTTGTGAGAGCATCAGTTGTATGCCAAGCTTAGTAAGTGTAGTTTCTTTCAAACATAAGTTCATTACTCGGGATGTGTTATTTCTAAGGAAGGTATATCAGTGGACCCATAAAAGATTAGGGCCATCGTGGAGTGGGAAGATACTAGGACTATGGATGAGGTCTAATCGTTCAAGGGACTAGCAAGTTCTTACATGCAGTTCCTCAGGAACGTATCATGGATTTCCTTTTATTACATCTTTCCAGTGAAGAGGAAAGAATTTTGAGTGGACTAAGGAGTGTGCAACTAGTTTTTAGCAGTTGAAGCAATTGCTTACAAATACTGTGGTCTTGAAGATTACATATCCTGATAAATAGTTCGTGGTATGTACATTTGCTTGCAAGAGAAGACTTGGTGGAGTTATGATGCAGGAAGGACACATGGTTTGTTGTGAGTCAAAGAGGTCAAATGAGCATGATCAAAACTATGTGACACATTCTCTTGAGTTGGAATCTATCATTCATCACTTAAAGATGTGGATATATTATCTTCTCGGTAGGAGGCTCATCTTGATGAGTGATTAGAATGTGCTAAGGTACTTGTTTGACCAACCTAATCTAAATTCCATACAAGCTAGGGTTGGCTACTGTAAGTGAGTTTGACTTTGAGATCAAGTACATTAAGGGAAAAGGGAAAAGGGTTGCAGATTCTCTTAGTAGAAGAGTATAGGTGAATCACATTGCAGTAGTGAGTTGTTATGGGAAATACTTGCAGGAGAATGTCTTTTAGGTAGTGAAGTAGGATGGTAGGTACTGACAACTTAAGCATAATTTAAAAAAATAGGGTACATACGATCAAGATATGGATTATCATATCACGGAAGATGACCTGGTTAGATTCATGAACAAGATTTATGTGCCAAACGACAGTGAGCTCAATAGTCTTATCTTAAGGGATTTTCATGTTAAGTCGTATTCAGGTCACCTGGGATATCATAAGAATTGGAAGCAGTTAAAAAATTCTATCATTGTCCAAAATTGAAGAAAGAGGTGGTTGATTTTTTTTCGAGATGTTTGGACTGGCAATAGGTAAAAGGATAGTGTAAGCATCAATGTGGTCGATTATAGTCGATTCCAATTCTAGATTGGAAATGGGAGGTCATATCCATTGACTTGATTACAAGCTTGCCAAGGACATCTAGACAACATGATTCCATCATGGTTGTTGTTGATAGGTTAAGGTAGCTCATTTTATTGAAGTTAATACTACTGATTTAGTTAGAAAGGTAGCTCAGATTTTCATAAGGGAGATAGTGATATTGCATGGTGTTCCTATGAATATTCTATCTGATAGAGATGTGAAGTTCACTTCTAGGTTTTTGAAAGAGTTGTTTGTTGGTTTGGGCACATAGTTGGCTTTCAATACAACATATCATCCACAAATTGATGGACAGAGAGAGAGGATTAACATGATTCTTGAGGACATTTTGATGACGTATGCCACACATTAACAATGGAAAAGGTAAGAGTAACTTCCACTAGTCGAGTTTGTGTATGCTAACAAGTATCAAGAATATTTGAAGATAAGTCTGTTTGAGGCACTTTATGGGTGATGTTGTAATACTCCTATCAATTGGTGTGATACAGTGAACAAGGTATTGATTAGACCGAACATGTTGATAGAGATGGAACAATAAATGTAGGTTATTAAAAGAAATATAAAGTTAGTGTAAGGCAGACAAAAGAGTTATATAGATTAACACATGGAATTTAAGAAGTTTTAGGGTGGGGAACATGTGTACTTTCACATCAAGCCCAAGAGCTGCTCCTTGAAGATTTGATCATGTGCCAAGCTAGCACCTCAGTATTGCGGGTGTTTTGAGATCCTTGAGAGGATTAGACCAATGGGTTACCGACTTGTATTGCCTTTGATAGTGAAAGTACATGATATTTCCATGTTTCATTGCTTAAGAGTTATGTCCAGGATGTTGATCATGTGATTGGTTGGTCTGTATTGCAGGTGGAATAAGAGGGAGAGTTCCAGCCATAACCACAATGCATATTGTAGAGGAAACAACTCATGCTTAAGAACATAGTAATTAAGTAGGTTAAAGTGCAGTGGAAGCACTTTGGGCCTGATGAAGCTATATGGGATATGACTAATCAGATGCAGGCTATGTATCCTTCATTATTTATTGGTTTCAGAAAACAAGTGTTGGTCAATAAAAGGTGCCTTTTAAAACTCCTACTATCCTCACATTAATTATCAATCCAGGAAAGTCTTTTTATTTCAAGAGTCTACATATTATGTGGCTTCTATTTAACTTAGAGAGTAATGCTTCCTAAGTTGCAATATAGATCTTTTAAATACAAGAGTAAACAAATGCATCTAGTAAATTCCAATTGCAATTAAAGAAAACTCAATCCTTTAACGAAATCAAATTTTACATTCATCAAAGTAACAATAACATCAATTGAGAGTGTATTAGTGATAACTCATCCCTCTTTAACTGATTTAGTCCAAATCAAACCGAATCCTCAATAAATAATCTAAATAGAAAATGATATCAATTTGAGAGTTTCAACAACGATAGTTAATACTCTTCACAATTGATTATATCAAGCGGAATATTTATCTAAGAAACTTGATCTAAAATGAAAGTAAACTGAATCAATGACAACACTGCAAAGTATATAAAGAAAGGAGATTCTATCAACATTGGAAAATAATAAACAGTGAAGCGATAAAATCACAGAAAGCAAGAATACTATCAAACCATCACACTTGCAAGAATTGGAAATGTATGACACAAGAAAAGCAGTTGAATCCACCAGAGTCTGGGCCCTTAGCCGCCAGTGAACACTGCTAAGTTATTTCATGAAATGTGAGGGAACAACAACTTTACTTATATATTAATCATCAAACTGAATGAGCCTTACAATATATTCGTGTTCTTCTCGACAGTGAGAATCTATAATTACAATTAGAATAATATATAAATTCCTCCTCCTTTCCTTCTTACAAAACATATCCTTTTATAATAGGAAAGGGTAAAAAGATAAATGATAAACATGATCCCTCAAGATCTCTCAAGCTTGATAGATTCACAACTGCTTTCCATCTTCAGACGTCATTTCCTTTCTTGCACCGATTCTTCAGATTTGCTTTTGGCCTTATATGCAACTGCCACATTCCTTCCTTAGCTTGTCGATTTTTGTTGTTCCTCCATAGGGAACATCATTTGTCCCTTTTTTTTTTCATGCATAAAGAAAAGTAATAATTAGCTAAGTCATAACTGCAAATAATTCCTTCATTTCTTACCGCAATTCCTTAATAGATTAGAGCATTAAGATATAGAAAAGATAACAATAAAGGAAAAGGATGATGAGTTTAATAGTAAATGAATACCATTTCCATGACCCAACATACTCCCCTACTTACCCTTTTTGATGTCCTCATGAAAAGCATGTAATTCATATGTAGAGCAGTCAAAAAATAAGATGGAGAAGGAATGTTGTAAAGCGGTCTGAAACCATGATTCCTGGCCAAAAGCTCAAAGATGTGCCCTGTCTCTCCTTCAAGCAGTTCATGTATAGCTCGATACCCTTCTACAGGATACCAAACAATAGGGTTGTAGAACTGACAACCTAGCCAATAAGGACCTTCTCTTAAGATGAGATTGTATAAGTGACAAAGCGCTCTGCAGCCAATTTAAATTTTTTATAATTAAATGGATCTCTATTCTATACTTTACTATTGGAGACTGTCCACTTGAGCTTGGCTGTAGCCAGGAGCTTTCCTGAATGGAGAGGAAGTATTCTACTCCCTTCTGGAAAATCTCTTTCTAAATAGGCCCCAGAATTTTGATTACTCCTTCCCTTTTCATCACACTTTTATGATTGGCCAGCATTTGTAACGGGTGTTTTGGTTCACCTCTGACCCAAAGGTCCAGTCCATTCTCCTGCCTCTGGAACATGTTATGAGCCTTGAACCATTTCAGTTGATTAATAGAGAATGAAATAAAAGCTTGGAATTGCACATCCCCCACAAAAGGATTCAGGTTATTTTTTATTTCTTCCTCTAATACAAAATTATGTAGGTAAAATTCACACAACAATCTCTAAAATTTTACCCCATGTTGTTTGCAAAAATTTATTAAATCCTCAATTTTTTTTAATTCTATCGATTTTCCAGCCCTGGCGGCTTTCATTTTCAGCTGCAAGTATCTTTCTAGCAAAAATAAGGCATAATTATTGGCAAGAGATCTCCATGCCAAGACATTAGTGTACAATGATCAAATAGTGTCTGTTTGACTCACGACATTCTCTAATCTGAGCTTCATTTTCTCAATTCTTTCTTCTGCCTTTCGGTATTTATCAAAGGTCTCACTTTCTGATGTATTCATGTCTGGAAGTTGCCTCTTTAATTCTTGGTATTTTTGCTGGGAGACAGTTTCTAGCTCAAGTCGTTCTATGGTAAGTTGAGCCTGGGCTAAATATTCTTGAAGATTCACTATGCTAGTGTCGTTGCTCATCATGATATCTTTGGCTTAGGTATTTGTCTGCATACTCCTACTATGAGAATGGATGCCTATTGTCTATGTTTCTTTGTTATGGGAGGCCCAAGCCTCCATCTAGGTAGCCATGTTTTAGGAGGGTACCACCTCCGTCTGAATAGCCAAGTCATAAGAAGGTATAGCCTCTGTTTGGGTAGTTGCTTCTGCAAAAATTGCATCTTGTTCCTTAACAAGTTGAGTGAGCGTGGGCTCAGTTTGAGTCCATGTAGCTTTTGTTTCATATAATTCAGTTTGAACAGCTGCATTTATTGTTTCCAGGGTTTTGTCTGGAACCTTCTCCGTTGATAATTTTCTTATCATTCACTTGATCTTTTTCACTATTTTCCGCAGCCTTTGTTATTCCTTCCTAAGATTTCTAATTTTTTCTTTATGCTTTTTAGGAGGAACAACTATACTACTAATCGTCTCTACTCCTAATGAGCTCAGTTGCTCATCTTGGCTTTGTTTTACAAGAACTATGTCCCCAGATTGGTAGTGATCTCCCTGGTTTGTTTCTGTTTCTCTTGTTTGCCCTGCATTCTCTGTATTTAGGCCTACCTGACTGGGTTATCCTGGAGGCATATCACCAAGTTGGTTCACCTCTTCTTGAGTGGGTTTTGCCCTTGTTTTTTCTTCACAGCTTATGTTTTCTGATATAATTCTATCGTGGCTAGAGTTCTCTGCAAATGGGGTTGCTCCAATGTTCAAATTGAGCAGGCTTTCTGGTTGTATGAAATCATCCATATTGGCCAAAATCTCAGCCAGTTCGATATCGTGTAGTAAATCACCTAGGGGACTTGATGGCTGAGGGTAGTTCTGATTCATTTCTTTCTTATTCTCCAGAATGCCTTGATTCTTCCTCATGGTCCAACTCAGGGTTATCCTAGCCTTCTATCTGTAATTCTTGTTCACTTCTTGGGCTAGACAATTATATGGGTTGGCTGATACTGGCCTAGGGGTTTTAGGCTACTCCTAAGTTTGTCCTTAGCCTAATGAAATGTATGCGTTTTTTGGGGAATGTTTGTTGTAAGGGTAGTCCTCTCCCTTTTCGTAACAGGGTTAGGTGCAGGTAGAGCTAGGCCCCCTTCAATGGAAAATACTAATTCCTCCCAACTTGATTGTTGTTGGGCGAGGTTGTAACTCACTATCAGCCTAATCAAGCAGTGGTGGCTCATGATGGTTTCTATATGTTGGGAATTTTTCATGCTTTCAGCAATTTCATGCAATAGGAAATTCAAATATGCAGGCAAATTCACAAAACATTTTTGTTTTAGGACTGCTAAGAGTTTAAGATGATGTGGCCTTACCATGTCTTTTCGCCCATCACATGTGATGTAATTCTGGACGACTCTAGCTAGTTCTCCCCACAATTTTCCAAGAGATGATGGTCGAACTCCTTTGCCTTTGATGATCAGATCATGTCCCTTGTCCTTAAATATTGCAATAGCATCTTGTAACTTCAATATTTTATTAGCCCATACGGGTCCTTCTGCTAGTAATTTGGACACTTCAGCTATCACCGCATCTGACACTATGATTTGCCTCCCTCTTATCATAGATTGTTTATTCTATAAATTTTGTAGGAATTCAATAGCAATTGCTTCGTTGGGTTGCTGAAATCGTGTGAAATATGTTATCCACCCAGCTCGAACTACAATTTCTCTGGCTAAGCCAGTATTAGCAGCTCCCTATGCACTATTCTTCCTCCCATACTGCCTGGATTCTACATACAGTTAGTGTAGCAGAGATATCAAAACAATATACATAGCTGAGTGATAGAAAAACAGGTTGTTATAATGGTTGTTTTGGATGATACTTTACAGGCATAAATACTATTATCTAGGACTTGCTATTGTACCACATACTTTGTAATCATATAATGTCGTATTGCACTGCACAATCGAATAAAGGACTAACACGCATACATAAATACACTGGAGGTTACTCCTCAACCCCCTTTGAAATGATAGGCCACCTTCGACCATATGAGTGAAGGAATGACGTGCTGACGGCGAAGTATAAGGGTGATAAAAGTGGAAAGGTACGCATATTAATGATAGTATTGCAAAATATATCGAAGTGCTGAAATCAATGCATATAATGAAAGTTATGAATAAGTGTGGAGATGTCGTGAGGTGATTCGAAAAGGAAAAAGGACATCTGATGCAGGAAAGATACTTTGCCCACATCATTCCACTTAAACTACTATGATTGATTTTTAAAAGATATCGCATGCATAAAGGTTCAAAAATAGAATAGGAACATAATCTCTCTATAGTAAAGGTAAAAAATAATAAAAGGGAGTTATGATAACTATTAATATTGAAAATACAACTCCAATCCATCAACAGAGCTTCTGTTGCCTGCAGGCATTTATAGCCTCAACAAAGTTTCTTTTTCACCCTTTGGAACCATGATCCTCTATGTATAATTAGGGAATTACATTATGATGTCAGAGTAGAGACCAATGTGTTGGCTTGCTAACCAGATGAACACATTGCCATTCACTAGGAAGGAGCAAAAGGTGGGCAGGCCAGCTTGCGATGAGACTTCCTATTCCAAGGAATTTATTTTTCTGATGCATCCATTGGATCATATCCCTGGTGTGGTGGCCATAGTGGGATTGCCACTTCGCTGCTTTCTTATGATCATGGTAGGCTGGCTCATGATGAGACCCCCTATCCTCCATCTGAAAAATCATAGAATTGTTAGTAAACATATATATACATATACATATACATACATACACACACACACACACACACACACACACACACACACACAGATATATATATATATGTATATAGTAGAACTTCGTATTTAAATATATAGAGGGTGGCTCAACACTCCTTAGGACTAGGGATGGTGGAAGAAGTCTAAACATATCAATAGAAAAAAGTATTCCCTTAACCTTATTTGATGATAATGAACAGATAGAATTATAGGGGTTAGGGGAGAACCGACATGGTACAAATAATCAATCAATTTGGTTTATAGTGAAAATAAGGACAATGAAGTGATATAGATGGTTGTGTCCTTCCTTTTTCAATCAATAAAAGGAAATCTTATTAAAGATGATAATATTCGATTTGCTTGTTCCAGTAAACTTCAAATTTGTATCCTTACATATATATTAGTATACTTGCCCTATACAGGATCATAAAGAATGAGCAAAGGAAAGAAATGATATTCACAAAGTGCTTATTTCCTAAAGGAAACAACAAAATAAAACCTCACATAAAGAGTGTTGTTCCTTATAGGGAACAACAAGAAAAAAACACACTAAAAGGTGTTGTTCCTTAGAGGGAACAACAACTGATCCCTATAAGGAACAACAAATGAAAAATACACACAGATGGTGTTGTTCCCTATAGGGAACAAAAAAAGGATATATACATGAAATTTATGTTCCTTATAGGGAACAACAATTGTTCCTTAGGGGGAACAACAAGAAGAAAAATTGCACACCGAAACTGTTGTTCCTTAGAGGGAACATCAACTATTCCCTGCAGGGAACAACAAAGGAAATACATGCCCAAAACAGATAGCTATTCCTTAAAGGGAACAACGACTGTTCCTTGTAAGTAACAACAAAAAGAAAGAAAGAATTGGGTGCAAAATTGTTGTTCCTTAGAGGGAACAACAAGAAAATGAATACGCACGAAATTGTTGGTACTTATAGGGAACAACAGTTGTTCCTTAGAGGGAACAACAACTGTTCCTTAAAGGGAACAACGGGAAAAAAAATACATATGAAATTGTTGTTCCTTAGAGGGAACAACAACTATTTTTTAGAGGGAACAACAACTGTTCCTTAGAGGGAATAGCAACTATTCCTTAGATGGAACAACGAGAAAACAAATACATACGAAAATACTATTCCTTAGAGGGAACAATAGTTGTTCCTTAGAGGGAACAATAGCTATTCCTTAGAGGGAACAACAACTATTCCTTAAAGGGAACAATAGGAGAACAAATACATACGAAACTGTTGTTCCTTATAGGGAACAACAACTGTTCCTTAGAGGGAACCGTAACTGTTCCTTAAAGGGAACAACATGAAAAGAAAGAAGTGAAAAATTGTTCACAAAATTGTTGTTCCTTAGAGGGAAGAGTGGCTATTCCTTGGAGGGAACAATAGTTGTTCCTTAAAGGGAAGAACAAGAAAATCTGCACACAAAGTTATTGTTCCTTAATGGGAACAATGACTGTTCCTTAGAGGGAACAACAATTGTTCCTTAAAGGGGACAACAGGAGAACAAATACATACGAAACTGTTGTTCCTTATAGGGAACAACAGCTGTTCCTTAGAGGGAACCGTAACTGTTCCTTAAAGGGAACAACATGAAAAGAAAGAAGTGAAAAATTGTTCACAAAATTGTTGTTCCTTAGAGGGAAGAGTGGCTATTCCTTGGAGGGAACAATAGTTGTTCCTTAAAGGGAAGAACAAGAAAATCTGCACACAAAGTTATTGTTCCTTAATGGGAACAATGACTGTTCCTTAGAGGGAACAACAATTGTTCCTTAAAGGGGACAACAGGAGAACAAATACATACGAAACTGTTGTTCCTTATAGGGAACAACAGCTGTTCCTTAGAGGGAACCGTAACTGTTCCTTAAAGGGAACAACATGAAAAGAAAGAAGTGAAAAATTGTTCACAAAA
>APFE031589307.1:199800-242195 GCA_000404065.3 Pinus taeda | reverse complement strand
AGTCCAAGCCTACCTCTTGGGCTATCTTCAATGTTTGGATTTCAAATTCGATTGGGAAGATAGGTTCTTTGCCAAAAACTAGCTGATATGGGTAATATCCCATGGTATTTCTCCATGTCATGCGGTATGCCCACAAGGCTTCTAGCAATCTGATAGCCCAGTCACGTCTATGTGATGCAACTGTCTTTATGAGTATTGCCTCGATTACTTTATTGGTGCTTTCTACCTAGCCATTTTCCTGTGAGTGGTATGGAGTTGTGATTCTGTGCATGATATGATGATTCTTTAATGTTGCAACAATCTTATGGCCTATAAATTGTGGCCCTCCAACCATGACTATTTCTCTAAGCAAGCCATATCGCACGAATAGTTGGAAAAGAATGTGGATTACCGAGTCTTTTGTTGCCCTTGTTAATTTTTCTGCCTCCACCCATTTAGTCACATATTCTGTTGTAGCTAGTATGTATGTCTTTTGATTAGATGATGGGTTTATTGGACCAATGAAATCTAATGCCCATCATTCAAAAGGTTCAATGACTAATTGTGGATGCAGGGGCGTCTCATCAGACTACCCAGGGTGTCCCATTCTTTGGCAGCTGTCGCATGCTTGGAAAAACTTCTTGGCATATTTAAAAATGGCGGGCCAATAATAGCCCTTCTGTAAGACTTTGTGACCAGTCTTGTGGTCTGCAAAATGACCTCCGCAAGGCCCATCATGGCAAGATTTCAGGATGTCGAAGACTTCATCTTCCCTAACACATCTTCGAATGTGCATATCAACCCTTGTATGAAATAAATATCCTCTGATCCAGGAGAACCGAGTGCTATGCTATACTATTTGTTTTCTTTCATCAGGTGTAAGGTGTTTGGGTAATTTTCCCACTGCTAGGTAGTTTGCAACATTCGCTTACCATGGTTTTTTCATGGTGACAGTGGATAAGTGTTCATTATGGAATTGGTCTTCTACTACTTCTGAGTTGTCTATCTTTAGCATTCATAAAAGGAAGTCTGCTACTGGATTTTCTTTTCCTGGTCGATCTTTGATTATTATGTCGAATTCTTGCAAAAGGATCAACCATCTTGTCACTTTTCCATTTGTAATAGGTTTATTAGCTAGATATTTAATAACAGAGTGATCAGTATACACAACCACAAGGTATCATGTTATATAATATCTGAATTTATTGATAACATAGATTACAACCAAAAATTCTTTTTTAGTCATAGTATAATTTAATTCAGTAGGAGATAGATTTTTGTTGATGTAGTATATTGCATATGGCGTCTTAGCTTCCTCCTGGCCGAGAACTTCCCCAATGGCCATGTCTAAAGTGTCGGATGAAATCTGGAATTACAAATCCTAGTTTGGGCCCCGTAATACTGGGGATGTTGATACAAGCCATTTTAAATATTTAAAAGCAATTTCACATTTGTTAGTCCAAATGAAATCGATATTTCCTGTTAATGCATATAATGGTGCAGCAATTTGAGAAAAAATCTTTATAAATCTTCTATAATAGCCAGAAAATCCCAAGAAATTATGTACCTCAGTTTGTGTGGAAGGGGTAGGTATTAAAAGAATTATCTGAATTTTTGTTGGATCTACCTAGATTCCAGCCACTGAGATATAGTGACCCAAGATGAGGCCCTCGGTCATCATCATGTGGCATTTTTCATGGCTTCAACAGAGCCTGGTAGCAATGCATCTTTGCAAAAATTTCTCTAATGTTTTTAATGCTGGCTCAAAGTCATATTCATAAGGTGTAAAGTCATCCATGTACACCTCGAGTCCTTCATTTATCAGATCTGAAAAAATGCTGAGTATAGCCCTCTGGAATGTGGTAGGTGCATTGCATAGCCCAAAAGGTAAGACCCTGTAAGAAAATGTCCCCCAAGGGCAGGTAAAGGTAGTCATATCCTAGTCTTCAAGGGCAATTTGAATTTTATTGTTGCCGTTGAAGCCATCTAGGAAAGAAAATATTTTTTTTCCTGCCAATGTGCCCAAGACCTAGTCAATGAATGGAAAGGGAAAATGGTATTTTTGGGTTGCTTTATTAAGATCTCTATAGTCAACACATATATGCCACTTTCCATTCTTTTTAGGCACCACTACTAATGGAGAGACCCATTTGCTATCAAATATAGGATAGATGAAATTTATATATAACAATTTTTGTAGCTCAACTTTAACAATATCTTTAAGGTGAGGTTTTAACCTCCGCTGAGGTTGTCGAATGGGCCTGGCATCTTTCTATGTATAGATGTGGTGCATGCATAATTTGGGATCAATCCCTTTCATATGCAAGTAATCCCATGCAAAGGCCTCTTTATATTTTCTCAGAAGATGAGCAAGCTTCTGCTCTTAGTCAGCAATCAGGTTTTTGTTAATATTTAAAAATTTTCCTGGCTCAATTTCTATGCTTTTGCTATTATAAACAGAAGTTGTTGGTATTGACTGGTCATTAATATCTTCTAAGGGATCTTCTTCTATTTCGTTATCATGGGCTTCTTCGATCATGTGACATTTTAGATGGGATATGACATTTGGTTGGTTAATGTAAGTGTTAATGATGTCATCTTCTGTTTGATCCTTGAATTTGAGAGCATCTTCTATAGTTAGCAGTGATTTAATGTTTTTAGTTAGATATGGTATAGGTTGTTTTCTAGTTTTTATTATTGTTAAACTTAGCTGAGCTGGAGCATATAAGGCTAAATTATTCACACTGCTTCCTCTTGCTATAATCATGCTGCCTATTCAACAGCTTATGTAAACATCTGCGGTTGCTAGCCAAGGTCTACCTAGAATTAGTGGATGTCCATCAAGCTGGTTTCTAGGATTGATGATCATAAAATCTGCTCGGTATTCCCAAGAATCTACAAACAACATTACATCCTGTAATGTGTCTTCTGGTTTGACTACTGATCAGTCAGCCGGTTCCAACAAGGCCATGGTTGGGTTCAAGGATGTAATGCCAAGCTTTTGACAAGTTTTTGTTGTAAGAATATTGATTGTTGCTCCTAGGTCGACTAATGAATTAGGGAAGGAGCATCCATTTATTTGCACTGTGACTATAGAGTTTCCTGGGTCCTCATATTTTACAGGTGTTTATCTGCCTGGTAGTAAATCAGATAAAGTATCGGCTACATGGACAGTTGGGGTTGTTTTTATTTTCCTCTTCAGCTTTTTCGTACACAATTCCTTAATAGTTTTTGCATAAATTAGAATGTCCTGAATATCCTGGAGGAGAGGTATTTTTACACAAAAATTTTCATTCTCTAAGAAGATCAAAATCGGGATATTCGATTGGGCGGGGTATGATTAATTTTTCTGGGAATGGTGGAGAAGAGGTGATCGTTTCATCATGAGTTTTTTGTTTAACCATGTTCTCCACTTGTGGTGCTTGTTCTATAGGTAACGGATCTTCAATTTGTATATTTTTATCCCCCTCTAATTCTATTATCCATCCAGACCTTAATTGAAGCTCATTACACTCCCTCAACACAACTTCTAGTTCTGGTCCTTCAATAATTTGCACAGATTGCACCAGTCTGTTGTTGGGGTTCGGGTTGGGTTGGGCTGGGAGTTGTGGTCATAGGTTGGTCTGAGGGTTCTGTTGCAATGTGTAGGGTGCTGGCTGTGTGGGTTGAGGTAGGGGATTGTTCCTATTGGCTAGTTTGTAGGTCTTTTCCATATTGACTGCCAATTTTGGTTCTGTGAAGTGTAGGGTGACCATTGAGAATGATATGCATTGTTTTGACAGAACAGTGCGAAGTAAGAGGAATTTGGCCAATTGTTACTTTGATTTTATTGGTTGGGCCAAGGTGGCATAGAGAATGGTTGTTGTGACCAATTGGAAAAAGGTGGCTGGTTCTGCCACATAGCCCCTGGACATTGTTGAGAATTATATTGTGAGGGTTGAAAGAAATAAGATGGATCAGTAGGTATACCTATTTGTCATGGTTGCCATTGGCGACGTTGATTTAGCAGGTAGATTGGTTCTGTTTCTTCCTCTGCCTCCTTATAGATTGCTTTTAACCCTAGAAGTGATGGGTAGCTTTCTATGGCATGATCCTTAGTACATATGGCACATGTTTGCACCATATCCAGTGGGCACTCTTTGTGACTATGCTTCTTGCTGCATCTAGGACATAATATCACCAAGTTTTGTTCTGATTCAGCCTACTTTTGCTTGGCTTGCATAATGTCTAATTGCGTTGTCAGAGTTCCCAAAATATTTGCTTTGAAATCCTCTAGCAGGTTGCCAATTTCTGCATGAGTTATACCTCCACCAGAGATTCTTTTGTCCCTGGTGGTCATGTCGTGTTCTGCTAACTTCAATCTCAAACTTCCTCTTGAGCACCTGATACATAATTTAATAATGTCAGCATACTCTTGTTGATATATATCAGCTTTGCCCATAATATTTAATGTCTCTATCCATTTTTCTTTCATCCCTTTAATCACTGTAGTTTTAGCACATTATCAGGCAAAGGCAAAGTTGCATAGGGAGACCACTGGAGGTTATATTAAAAACGTTCCACATATTCTTCTAACGTTTCACTGGGTCTTACTACCATTGGGAATATTTCATCTTTTAATCCCCTAGATCTGCAATAGTCCTGATATTTTTTAAGGAAATTAGTTTTCATTTGATCCCAATCATTTACTTTTCCCCCACCTAATCCCATAAACCAACGCAAGGATGCTCCTTTTAATGTAGAGGGAAACATCTTTAGTTTTTGGTGGTCAGTGGTACAATCATAACCCCGACATAATACATCAAATAAAAACATAAATGTATCTAGATCCTCTGACGTTAGTCCATGAAAGGTGGGAATATTTTGGAGAGGGATAGCTTTCATGGGTGCGTTGACAACTTTGTCAACGATGGGATACTATAATGTAGACGTTTGGGGTGCTTGTGGGTTGTTGGCCATTTCATCAAATATATGCCAATACCCTTCCGGGATCTCTAGAGAGTTATTCCTAGAATGATTAGAAGGGCTGGGAATGATCTTAGCATCACTCCCTCAGTCTGGGATACTGGGTGTTCCTTGTTGAATTACTACCTGAGGGGATCTTGCCTCCTCTGTTTCCCTTGTTTCTCCTCTTCCTTCGTGAATATTACAAGAATTCCCTTATTGTGAGGAAATTGGGCATGAATTTTCAATTTCTTGAAATCTCTACTCAGTCCCTATTGTTTTGCTGTGGACCTCAGCGTAGGCTATAGATGGTGAGCCTGTGGCCCGAAGCGAGATAGTAGGTTGTCTGGAAGCAACATTTCTGGGACCTAATTATGGCTGAGATTTGGCTTTCTTTAATATGTCATCTATGAAAGTTGATCATCCAAGGGTCACTGGTCCCTTAGATCTGTCGAGTTTGGGTAGTGGAATTGGATTGTTTTTGGGTTTTTTCTTCTTAGTCATTCATGCAAACAATTCAAATGTTTATCTCTACCCTAAGTTCCTAACAATTCTACTGGAAAGCAGGTGGGGGAGCAGGAATTTTACGTGCTCCGTAAAATGCCTACGGTTCTCTCTCAATAGACAAGCAGCAAATACCTACTTCAATAATCTGTAATTGTGCTGAAAAGCGGGTGGAGGAGCAAGCACTTTACTTGCTCATTACGTAGGTTCTTACCTTCTGTTTTCAATACCTAATTCTTCTTCAACAACAATCATCATATGTACATTACTCTTTATAAATGGCTACACTCTCCCCGGCAGCGACACCAAAATGTTGGTCGATAAAAGGTGCCTTTTAAAACTCTTATTATCCTCACATTAATTATAAATCTGGGCAAGTCTTCTTATTTCAAGAGTGTACACGGTTTGTGGCTTCTATTTAACTCAGAGAGTAATATTTCCTAAATTACAGTATAGATATTTTAAATACAAGAGTAAACGGATGCATCTAGTAAATTCCAATTGAAATTAAAGAAAAATCAATCGTTTAATGAAATAAAATCTTACATTCATCAAAGTAACGGTAACATCAGTTGAGAGTACAATAGTGATAACTTATCCCTCTTTAACTAATTTAATCTAGATCAAACCCAATGCTCAATAAATAATCTAAACAACAAATGATATCAATCTGAGAGTTTCAATAGCGATAGTTAATACTCTTTACAGTTGATTATATCAAGCAGAATATTTATCTAAGAAACTTGATCTGAAATGAAAGTAAATTGAACCAATGACAACACTGCAAAGTATATAAAGCAAAGATATTCTATCAACATTGGAAAATAATAAACAACAAAGCGATAAAATCATAGAAAGCAAGAATACTATCAAACCATCACACTTGCAAGAATTGGAAATGTATGACATAAGAAAAGTAGTTGAATCCATCAGAGGTCGGGCCCTTAGCCACCAATGAACACTGCTAAGTTACTTCAGGAAACGTGAGGGAACAACAACTTTACATATTAATCAACAAACTAAATGAGCCTTCCAATATATTTCTGTTCTTCTCAATAACAAGAGTCTCTAATTACAATTACAATTTCAATAATACAGAAACTCCTCCTCCTTTCCTTCTTACAAAACATCTCCTTTTATAATAGGAAAGGGTAAAAAGATAAATGATAAATGCAATCTTGAGGGATCTCCTGATCTTGAGGGATTCACAGCAATTTTCCATCTTCAGACATTGTTTCCTTTCTTGTGTTGATTCTTCTAATTTTATTTTCGCCTTATCTATAACCGCCACGTTCCTTCCTTAGCTTGTCGATTTTTGTTGTTCCTCGATAGGGAACATCATTTGTCCCTTTTGTTGTTTTCCTACATAAAGAAAGGTAATAATTAGCTAAGTCGTAACTGCAGATAATTCCTTCATTTCTTACCATAATCCCTTAATAGATTAGTGCATTAAGATATAGAAAAGATAAGAATAAAGGAAAAGGATGATGAGTTTAATAGTAAATGCATACCTTTTCCATGACCCAAAAACGAGTATTATGGTATAGGTATATGTATATATGGACTTTATTGTAGATACTACAATGAATTGTGTTATAAAGCTCCAATAAGTTGTATGGTTGTCATGTTTATTATGTTGGTCATGTTTTTGTAATAGTTTTTCATTATAAATACTACATCGAGCTATGTTATAAAGCTCCATGGGCAGTATGTTTTGGTTTAAGTAGTTTTCTAGTCATAGGTGGCATATAACACTAAGGATGGTGTTGCCCCAAGGGGTAGGGGTTTGTAACAAACCCTAGTTTATTTTCTATGTAGATAAACTAAGACCAAGGTCATGGGACATGTATTCAAAGTTGAATGTTGGGAAAAAAATAGTGATGGGTATCATTGGTGATTAGATAATGGCTATGAAAATTGGAAAAGGCATTGGGAAAGGAAAAGTGGAAATGATTGGCATTTTATTTCTGAAATAAAGGAAAATATGAGAAAAGGAAGGTAAAGAGACAAAAATTTGCATGAGAGGGAAATTGAAGGAAAAATGTATAAAAATGAACAAAATAGAGGTCTCAATGATAACATGCTTTTGATGATCAGTTCACATCTTTTGTCAGTTCAATTTGTGCTCTCTCCTTTCATTGTCTCATTCTTTCATACTCTTGCACACTTAGAGTATTCCTGGAGCATTCCTGGAGCACTTTGGCATACATTGGATTTTGAGAAAGAAGGCAAAGGAAAGAAGGAAAGTGCAAGGGAATAGCTATATCACCATCTATAGCTAGACTTCTTTACACATAACAAGTTTCATGTGTGATTTCCTTGTTGATTTATGGATACATGGTATCTGCACATGATTTTCTAGTTACGTGTTGTCCTATTCATGGAAATTTTCTTGGATTGATAGTGGTTTTAGCCTTCCCTTTCCATTTCGTAGATAGACATGGTGATGTGGGTCTTTCCATTTGTTGTTTTTTTAATTGGTGCTGAAGTTCCTGATAGCTATGGGTTGTAACAAACACTCTAGAAGCCTAGAACAACTTAGGTTGAGTTACTAGTCTGAGACCCTAGGTTGGGACAAACACTTTGGAGGCCTTAGTGGGTTGAGTTACTTGTCATTGGAGATGGGTTAGACAAATGCTCTATAGACCTAGAAGGATGTGGGTTGAGTTACTAGTTCCCAAAGTCCTCGAAAACTTGGGTAGGGACCGATTTGGTTAGTGTTAGTGATGTCTAACCATAGAGGTGGAATCACTAGTTGAGGGTTGAGGTGGTTAGCCTCTAAAATCCATAGTTTTGTTTTGTTTTAGTTTATTCCATGAGATCCCACATTCATTCTTGGTATATAAAGCATGGGTGATTGGTTGAAAGATAGATTTGGTTCAACGAAATCTATGGTCAGGTGGTACGTGGAAGTCCTTAACTTGGTTGATATTTTCATATGTTAATAGAAGACATTTCATTATTGTGATCTATGAACATTTGTAGTGATTATATTTGTGATATTATGGGTGAGTTTCCTTGGTTTCTATGTTGGTTATATGATGTTTAAAATCTATGGTTCTTGTCATCAATTGTTTAGCTATTGATTTGTTGATGAATGCAAAGGATAATAAGTGTTGTTACAACTATGTGGAGAGGGCATAGGGTTTTCTTGGTGATTCTCAAATGAATATGAGAATATTATGATAAGATATGAATTCATGACTTCTAGCTTACACGTTTGTCATGTGTTTGATGAAATGTATAGTGTGTTATAGGTAGCCTAGATCAATTTCTTGATTTGAGTTTTAATGTTTAGCTTTGTCCTCATGTCAAACATGGTTCTAAGGTAGTTCTGGGAAATGGTCTGGAGGTTGGCCTAGAATTGTGGCTCAAATAATGGGACCGCACCCTATGAACTAGGCAAGTTGGGTCACAACCACATGGAGGCAGTGTTGTGCATGCGGTTGGAGGCTTATAACTGTAACCAAGCCTTGTCATGCATGAAGTTGGGAGTTTAGGTCAGTGAAAAGGATCCTTAGCTCAAGGTTTGGTCACCTAGGGTGGTTATTTGGCTCTTGAGTGTTCTATATCCCTTAGGGATGTTGTGAGTTGTTACATTATGGTCATTTGTAGGCCCCACTTCTTTAACTAGAATTGGGATGTTGGGTCATGTCATAGTAACTCCGTGTCTCATGTTTACCCTGGAAAGATGGTGAAATTGTGTAAATGTGGGAGGAGGTGGTTATAATAAAGGCCGTAGTAGCAAAAAAAGAAGAAAAATATATTTCATATGCCTTTATTTGTCTTTACATGAATATTTTAGAAACACTTCTAGAGTCCATAGATAATTTATATTAGGATGAGCTCTACAAGAGAGCCATGGATTATGACCATATAACCTTTTGTTGTCAAATATTTCATAAGTATGGTCATCTTTACCGAAATCATCATCTTATGGCTATAAATTGTAAACCTAATCTTGTACCTCCGTCAAATGAGGATGGGTTCACAAAATTCAAAGGCAAATGCAAGGGTCAATCCCTCCCCCACCCATAGCCCAATCACATGGGGACGTAGTTTCCCACCAATAACTATTTTGACCCGTCTCCAGTTTGAAGAACCTAGACCCACTCGTCACCTTTTAGTCCCATAAAATTAATATTCATGACTCTATTCAATGTCTCTTCCAACTTGTCCCCTTCCTCCTCCATTCCCCCTCCTTCCCCCCTCGTCATTAATATATCCTGTAAAGTGGCACAAATGATTCCATGGATATTAATCAGGATATGGATCTAGATTCTCTTGACTTACAATAAATTTCAAAATCCTAGGAAGGAGAAGAACCTAGTACCCTGCTAAAGAACCAAGTGAAGATTCTAGGTCAAGAATATATGCAATCCCATCAATATGCTAAAAAATTATTATTAAGAAAACTGAAAAATGGAAGGCTAGGATTCCATTCCCAATCAATGAAGGACACAAAGAATCCCCACAAGGAAGAAAATAATTTATGAAAGGTGATCAATAAGTCTTGGAAGAACTTGGAGATATGTTTTTTTAACTCAGGGTGAATCAAACTGATCTTGGAGGTTTACATAGCTAGCAACAAACCCTTGACATGAAGACCATCTCTTGGAATATTAGAGGTCTTAACTACAAAGGAAAATAGAGGCTCCTCAAAGAAAAGTGGTTCTTAGAAAATACTACCTTCATGATGATTTAGGAAACTAAATCTTAAATTGGTGCAATATTAAACAAAATATTGAGTAAATGGGGAAAATAATTTACAGTTGTAGCTCTTGATTCCCATGGATAATTTGGTGGCCTTTCCATAGTTTGGATTTCTCAGGAAGTTCTCATATTAAATATATTTGATTCATGTTGATTCCTTATTGTCTAATTCCAACTCATTATCTCCATTGAAACTTGTTACCTGTAAAATGTTTACAAACTACCCATGTCCAGGGATAAACCCCTTTTCCTCCATTCAATTTCAAGAAACAATGACAATTCACATCTAGTTGATCTGGATACTATTGTACCGGCTACAACCACCATCCAAAATTTTTCCTTAGCTTCATTTTGGAGCCTCCCTACAAACCCTTCACAATAGCATGACTTGCTTCGTCAAGTACACAAGCTTCAATGATTTTCTTGCAAAAAGACAGCTTGTCCATCAAAGCTTGTGGCATTCCCCTCACAAGTTTCTTCTCCAGACTTGGTCCAGCTGCAGGCTAAGCAACTACCTCAAGAAATTGCTCAATTCTGGAGGGAAACTAGCCTTCCCTCCAGAAATTGCACAATTCTATCTGGCGACCTGCTGGGCTCCAGAATTGCACAAATCTACCAGTCAAGCTTCATCCAGAAAACTGCGCAATTCCTTCCAGCAGGGCAGCTCAGCCTAGGAATTGCACAGTCTTCGGCATCAATCAACTGCTCTACCCAGAATTTGCACAAGCCTCTTGGGCATCTAGCCTAGCTCCCTCCCAGAAATGAACATTTTCTCCCAGCAGTTGAACAGGCTCTTGCATGTGCAGTTGATTTGAATAGTTCCACCTGGGAATAAAGAAACTTTACTTGCATGCATGGGCTATTTTTTCCTGGAATAGAAAAGGCAACGTGTAGAAGGAATCCCTATATTTTAGGGAGCTATTTTTAGTAGTTGGAGGTTACATGTAAAGATCATTTTAGAATCATTCCTCCAAGTGTCACTTTTTCCTAGATTTGTGGCATGCGCTTCATGAGCTTCAAGCTTATTTATTTGATGCTTCAGAGCTCATTTCTTCACATCGATCTTGGAGCTCTAACATCCCACAACACATCCAAGACTCTTCGACACATCTAGCTCAACTATTCACAGATAAGTGGTCTCAACTTCTCTTTTGTAATATTTCTGTCACTTTTTCTATTTTTGATTATGTGAGTGTTGTTTTCTTAATTTTTGTGAATGCTTGCTATCATTTACATGCATACTAGCTTGTTCTAGCACCATTTGAGTTTTCGTTAGCATCTCAATGTTGTCACATGCATGAAACTATTTTACACGAACGGTCGCCTATTTGACAACTCACTTCACCCATATGCATGTTGTTCCATTTCTGAATCTTTCATTCACTGTTTGCATGCACGATAATTTTCTTCTACTTACACTGAGTATCACCATGCATTCACCTTCACATTTGCTTTTAGTTGCTCATTGGCGGGTCTGGGTAGCCTTGGCCCGGACTCTGCCGTACCAAGAAAAAAATGCACAATCCTGAGAAGGAAGCTTTGTCTTCGTCTCAAGATATGCACATTTCTTCCCAGGAGTTGTCCTCCAAGCTTGCATTGTGCAATTCTAAGGGATAGTGATTGCTGGCCTAGAAAATTATGTAATGCAGTCACTGGGCCTACAACCATTGCCAGCTAAAATTGCACATTGCACAATTCCAGTAACCAGCAGACCAGCTTGGATTACGCATTGTGCAAATTCAGCAACCAATCGGCCTCGCTAGACAACCCAAATTGCCTTTTGTGTAGTTCTGGCAGCCATTCAACCAACCTCTCAGAAGAAATTGCACAATCCTTGCCTATCGATCCCCATGTATGTTGCATGTCTTTCCTCAAGTTTGCTTTGGTTTTCGTTGATGGATTTCTTGCCATGCATGTCACTTTGTCTCCAGATCTAGTAGGTGTTCGTCTGCCTCTTTGAGTTTAGGATCAATGGTCTCCAAGAGAGCAGGATCAGAGGACACTAATGGAAGTGCAACTAGAACAGTAGCTGAGCAAGTGTCCGTAAGTCTACCGATATATGAATATATTAAGTTGATTATAGACAAGGACATTAATATGGAAGGGTAAGAGGTCAATGATGCTTTCGTAGGCACATATGGGGAAAACCTCGAGGACTACCAAGTCTATGTGAACATCCACATGTCTGACTTGTACTAGACTGCATGCTGGTATCACGTGCTTTTATGCATGGACATGATACATTGGATCATCTCGCACAATGATCCTTAGACGATGACATTGAGTAGTGTCAGTGGGATAGAGATTGCTACCTTTAGGGCATAGGATTATGATAAGATGTATCAGATGACGGAGCTCGTGACCATCATGGAGACACCATTCAACTTACCCAGCAGCAATGCCAACTCTAGAGACATTTTGAGGAACTGGGTGAAGGAGCCAGCTAAATTCAGGATGACACCCAACAAGGTCTATAAGATGAAGATACTATAAAAGGCATATCAATACTTAGTCATTTTTCCATGTCACCTGTATGGCCAAGAAAGCATGGAAACCTTCCCACAGAGTTGGGTGATCGCGCTGGACCAACTGGCAGAGAGGGTAAATCATGTAACTGGTCTAGTATATTGGCTCATCAGCTGAAGGAATAGGTAACAAGGGATCAACAATGGCCCAAAGGTATGCAAGCAGAAATATACATGTCCACCTACATCTTGGATGCAATCTATGTCTGACAGGAGTTCCTGGGCTTGAAGTGGGCATGGACATCAGCAAAGACTACTGTAAACACTTATTGTAAGATGTTGTCCAAATGCAGCTTCAGAGGAGTTATCACATGGATGTCTGAACATTTTGTCACCTCGATTTACAAGATGATATTCAAAAAGGATCTACCCTACATGTCGAAGGCAGTAATGGAGGCACCGATAGACATCGCTGATTAGTATGCCTCACCATCTGGCACCTTCATACGGATGTACATTACATAGAAGCCTCTGCATGTTCTACGAAAGTTTTCCTTGGACATACTCGTCATGTAGGAAGTAGCATATCACATCTTGACAGTAGCAGCAGAGGTGAACATACCAGTGCACAACAAGGACAAGAGGAAGATTGTCGATCGCATGGAGGAAGAGCAAACCTACAAGTTTCAAGAAAATCTACTTATGGAGAAAGCAACTATGGCTATAGAGGCAAAGAGGCAACAACGCAACAAGAGAAACATGTAGAGATAGAGAGAGAAATGGAGAATGGAGGAAAAGGAGAAGGAGTTGCATCAATTGAAGGAGCAGCTTTGAAACGAACAGGAGTTGCGCAGACAGGAGAAGGAAGCACAGTAAGAATAGGTACAATAAGGGTACGACTTGTGTAGATGGATTAAACAACTGCCTTACAAGTAGTGGACTCATCAAAATAGTTAGCATCAGGAAAATAGGGTGAGCCATCATAGGAGCAAGACTTTGCTCAGGAGATAGAGTAGGCACTTTAACAAATGGATATAGATATGGAGCGACAAGAATTAGAGCAAGACACCTACCTCATGCCTCACCACCAAGAGGTCAACCCGACAACTTCACCACATCTAGAAGATGAGAAAGTCCCAAGAAACCAAGGAGACACTAAGATCCTTAGAGATTAGCTGGAAGGAGAGATGCACAATATCTCATTCGATGAGTCTCAACATAGATTTGTGCAGTCTCGCAATGTGTCAGCTCTGGAAGATCACACATCTCTTGCACATTATGAGGAATGTGTGATCATGTCTCACGTGTGTAAACATCCACTAGCATTGGCCGATGTTACCATATCTTATGCTGAGGCCACTAGCTCAATTGTTCACTTTACGATAGCTGAGAACGAGCGAATGGCGAAGGAACTGCATACAACCAAGCAGGGATGAGAATTGGTTACAAAATCCGCCCGAGAAAAATTGAAGAAGGAAATAGTATATGAAATTTTGTCCCTTGACACAATCATGCAAGTGTTATATTCCAAGTTTGGTACTGTGCATAAGGCAGTTGTCCATTTCAATAGATGGAAGCAGTGATGTGCTAGAAGAGCACATATCTTGTTGAACGTGCATGCTATTGTTGATTACATGCAAACATGGATGATAAGATGATGAAGCCTAGAGTGGTCAAGCTGAAGGCATGCATATGGAGATAGATCTGGAATAATGAAGAGTGCCTGTAGCTCATCACTAGTCTATAGGCTTCCCATCCATGTGTATTCAAGAGTGGATGTTGTGGTGTGCGCACATCTGATCCCATCTATTGGGACTCTCACCCAGGTGAAGACAAAGGTGAAGGTCTGACTACAGTTTGACTCGTACATTGATGAGTTGACTCGCATAGCCACCAGTCCAAACTTACCAATCAATGTAGACATCATGCAGAAGTATGTTGCTGGCCCGGCCACACTGAATACAATGATGTGCATGCTTTCAAACAAGTTGGAAAAAGGAGCCAGAGCAGTGTACCCAGATGCTATGGAGGCAAGGATCAGGTTCCAGAAAGATGTCACCTTAGAGTACATGGACACCATTGTAGACTATCGATCATCAAGAGGATGTCGAAGAGTTAGAATTCCTACAGTTTTCCGAGTCATAGTGATGTATTGGATGGATTTTGTTAGAGTCAGTATTTGCATACTGCCATCATTGATCAAAAATCCTCTTTTATATCATATTAGGGTTCCATTCTAAATTTGTTTTTTTCATTCCAACTAGGTCCTCATGCAAAAATTTATTCACTAATGGTAACCCAAGTCAAAAGCCTCACTCTCCCTTAAAATCCAATACTTGCTGGCCCACCTTCATGTTCTACTGAGCATACATCAATCATAAAAGCTCATTTTATCATGTCTTTATGTCAGTTAAGTCAACATGGAGTTAGTCATTCAAGGTCCCATTAGGTCACTAGGTTTCATTTTCCAAGGTTCAATAACACACCATTTCATTGCATAAGGCCAGTAAAAAAGTATGAGAGTAAGCAAAATAATATCCCTTTTTCATTTAAAGAGGATTTGGAAACATGTAACTATGGTTGCCCAAGCTGTAATTTTCATTCCAAAGTATGAGTTTTATTTCAAATTGTAATTTTATTCCAAAAAACAAAGATGTAATATTATTTTTAATTTGTGTAATTTTGTGTTCATTATATGTAATAAAGTACTATTCCTAAAGCTGTTAACTCAAATTCTATGTGCCAACTTCATCCAAGCAAATTCAAATGTAGAGAGTGCCAAACTCCAACATCATCAATCTACAAAGAAGAAAATCAGAGTGCAAAGGGTAACTAGCAAAGTTTTCAAAAGGTGAATTGAAACATTAGAAAGTGGGTTTTAAAGTTGAAAAAATCAAATTAAATCAAGTATAAATGCCTTCTTAGCATCAAAACTCAACTTCCTTTTCCTCCTATCATCGATTGAGCAAACTTGAAGAGAGCATTTCTCAAAATTCTGGGCGAAATTGAAAAAATAGAGTAGGTGTTACACACTTCCTACAAGCACTATGCACTTGCCAGAGAAAGGGCACACTTCTTTGTGCCCCTGCGCATTTGTTTGGGAAATCTAGAATTTCCTCCAAAGCTCCACCAAATTGTATTCAACCTCCAACAAGTAAGTAACATCTAAATATAGCACGCTTCTTCCTCCTAAAGTCAATCTTATGGTGTTTTGAAAGTTTATTGAAGATTTGGTGTTTTTCTCACTTCAAAACCCTAGTATCTCCCTCAAAACCACCCTTGAACTCTCAATTCCCAAATTTCAACTCCCCTACACTTTCATTCCCTTTCCCTAAACCCTTTATCCCAACACTCTCTAACCTTTATCCCAAAACCCTAAGCTCTAGGTGTTAAAAATACCTAGGCTCCCAAACCCCCAACATTGTAAACAATTTCCCCATCGTAAAACTCCATCATATTAATACTCGCTATCCCCTCCCTCATTACATAAATCCCAAAACCGATCTTCTCCAATTTCCCTTTCCCATTCCTTACTCCTAGAAAACCACATTCCAACAACATCATACATCCCTATGGTTTGATACTAAAACACCATGGCAGAAGAGGAAAACAAACCATATAGTGAGGGAGAAGAAACAAAGGGAGATGAAAAAAAGGTGAAGAGACCACACAAAGGGGGAAAAATACTCAAATTTGAGCCAATAGATCTCAGGGAACTCTTGGGATCTCCTACGGTTGTGACATCCTTCAAATATCTTGGCTGTTATGATTTTTGTGAGCAAATCCAAAAAGTCAAACACCATGATATGTTGACTAGACTCTTCATATCCAAACTCCATGACAACCAAGTTACTCTAGCTAGTGTCACTTTTACTTTATCTACTGCAATTATATCAACTGCCACCAGGATTCCATATGTTGGGGAGAAATGGTTTAAACAAGGTGTGTTGGAGAAACATTACTATGATCCTTTCATAAAATGAAGGTATCGAAATGAGAGAAAGAGTTATTTTCCTTTTTCTCACCTCCTGGATAGATATGCCTTAATGATGAATATTATCATGAATTTCTTTTCATGTGAAGGTAGGTTTTCTATGCTTTATTCCTATCACATCCAACTCTTAATGCATTTCACTAGGGTAAAACTGCTCAACATACCCTACTACCTTTTTTGGAGCATTGATAAGATTGCCTATGTTGTCCAGAAAAGGGAATATGAACATCAAATGAAGAGTCCTTTTCATCATTCCCTCATCAAAATCATAATCCTCTATCATCTCAAAGAGTTGAACATTGCTTGGAGTACCTTCATAGACAATCCCATATTCACTGATCCATCTATTCAGAATTTTCAAAATGTCCCTTCATCATCTCAACCTTCCACCTCCATTCCTCCATCCCAGCCCATGGATCATTCATCATCATCAGATCAGTCACCTTCACCATCACCTCCACCATCACCATTTCATAAGCATATTGAGTCATCTAGCAGAGATGAGATCAGTGAGCTGGAGTAGATTGAGAAGGTTGAGGTCATCAAGCCTTAAGGGGAAGATTTGGGTGCTTTGAAACACACTTATCAGAGAGGCCATAGGCAGGTGTTTTCCCCATAGATTATGGGAGGGACCTTGCCTTCTTCATCAACAAAGAAGGCATACAAAGGAAAAGAGAAGATGACAAAGACAGAGATTCAGCATGAGGAGGAAGACCTCCATGAGACAGAGAAGGATTTTGACTTGGTTGACCTAGGTGATCATGATGACATTAAGGACACCAACATTGTCATCAAGAAAAAATATGCACTCATCAGAGAGCTCCAGATCAACTTAGAGGTCAAAATATACCATTTAATATTATGAGTAGAAGAATGAACAACTTCAAGACAAACATGATGTCATGGAGATTCAACTCATCAAGGAAAAAAGGGAAGCAATGAAAGCCAAGGCATTGCTTGATGAGGCCTATGACAGGTATGGTGAAACTAAAGAAGAGCAATAACCAAAAATCAAAACCTAGGACTAGAGGGCTAAAAATAGCTCTAGAACTAGAGAAACAAAAGGAGACTTAGCTTGCAAATGAGCTCACATGGAATGATCAGTTTTCCATCTTGATCAATGAGAACCGGGAGCAATGCCTTGATAAGGTCAATCAACATTTATATAAGCTCCTAGACAAGGCTAATCAACAAAATTAAATTTAGAGGAAGATGGCAAAACACTATGCCAACGAAGAAAGAAATACAAGGGAAAATCTCAAGGCTGTGTTGAGATAAAACACAACCCACGCTCCCCCCCCCGCCTCCCTCGCCCCACATCCCCCACGCCCATTTTTTACTTGTTCACTTCAAATAATGGGGACCCTTTCTATAAAAATTTTGGCTAAACACCTTTTAGGGTATTTATTTAGTTGATTATCCACGCTTTTGTTAATTTTTCATTTTCTTTGGGTTCTTGTTTTGATTGCTTTGTTAAAATCAATTTTTTATAAGCTTCTCATTGATACGTGTTTCGCCTTATTTGGACAACTGGTTTATAAATGGCACTCTTTTGAAGTCTAATCATTTATGTTACCTGGGTTAAAAATGCACAATATTCCATTTTTGTAAATAAATTAGTTTAATAATGTATTTATTTTAAATATTAACACCTAGTAGTTCTTACTAACATTTTTCATTTTTTACTTATACAGTCAAATCATGAAGCAACGAGATTTTAGTAATTTACTCCAATATTTCAAATAAATTACCAATCTTGAAAAATCAAAATGTCAAAGTGGTTGTAGTTTATTTATTTTCCGAGTGGTTGTAGTTTAGAAAATTTCATAATTTAAATAAACCTCATTAAAATAAAACAATATAAAATTAAAAAAATAATATATAAAAATAAAATAAATATTTATGAACGGAAGATCGCATCTGAAGTTCTCAAATGAAACATTTTCAAACATCCTGATAACCTCAAATCTCCCAATCTCCTGATTGCAAAAAGACATAATGTATTAAACCAAAGTCTTGTCATAAAACCTTGTAATTCGTTTTTCACTCATACATATGTAAAATGGAAAGTTAATTTGGTTTAATATTAAAATAGATTTTTTTATTTACCCAATTGGAAGATTGAATTGGAGCTCTCAAATGTGACAAGTTTAAGAAGCCCCGACACCTCCTTGATGCCGATTGCGGATCATAAAAAAATCAAAGGGTATTAAGCTTAAACTTTTATGTTATGTTTTAGTTTCAAACTCATTCATGAGTGAAATAAGTGAGTAGTATATGATAGTTTTAGTATTAAAATAGTTAATTAGAATTTATATGTTAAATTTTGAATTAAATAAATAAATTATAATAAAATTTAATTAATTTAATTGAATTATTATTTAGATTAATATTAATTAGTTATAATAGTTAGTCAGATTAATAAATAGTTTATTAAATAATTGATTTAATTTATGAATAACAATTGAATTAGAATTAATTATTAGATAATTAGAATTCTAATTTAGGATTAAATTTTTAATTAAAATTCTAATTTTTTAGTTCAGCAACAGAATTTCCAGATTTATGCCAGATTTGACTCATCAATTTTGGAGGCTCATAGATTGAGTTTCACTTCGCCAAATGAGGCCGATGACGGCTCACTGGAAAGATAAAATCAAGGAGAACATTTATGAGGAGGTTTCACTAACAGATTCGGTCATTTATTGGGTCAAAAAATAGGCAGAAAATCAAGCTCCGAATTTCTAAAACAAAATCAATTTTCTGAGTTTTACTTTCTGCATTTTTATTTGTCCAAGCCTCTTCTCAATGCAGATCCATTTGTCGATTATATCCTTGGCCAATTAAATCATCGCAGGCATCAATAGAACGCTTACATTTTATTTTCAATTATTTATTTAATTGTATTTGATTGAATTTGTTTTAAATTCCAGAAATAACATTTTGATTTTATTGTTGCATTTTAATTTATTTTGATTTCTTCTTGCAGGGAAACAGTAGAAGAGATACAAAGAAAAATATTTCAATCAATGAGAAGGCTTCAGCGATTAAATATTGAAATTTTTGAGCAAATAAAATTGGATTGGGCAGATTGTTCTTCCTTTCCTCTCAATAATTCCTTTACAAATATTATAAATAATAGGTTATAGAATGTAATAAAGGGCTTCTCTCCTCTACAATTTTGGACTTCTAAAAACACTTCTGTAATAAGAATTTAAAGTTGTAGGAGGGAGTAGAGAAAATCTCAAATCTGGGGATGATTGAGGATTTTTCTTTTGTATCTTGAATTATGCGTGATGAGCAAAGTTTGCACTATTGTGGCTTTAGTTTTGAAAGTAGAAGTTCAAGCAATGTAAAGGACTGTTGGAGACCAAGGTCAAAAAAATGGATGCAATAAATTGGTATTTTTAATACTACTGTTTCAAATATCAGTTTCATTTTTATGATAACAAGAATGCGTCATTTTATTCATCTTTGTGCACTTTTGTCAATATGGGTAGTTTGTCTCAATGTTGTTATTATGTATGTATGTTCTTATTAATTCATTTATGATTTCTGAGTAACTATGTACTCAGAAATCTGTCTTATAAAATTGATTTATTAAATAGTAATATGTTATGAATTAGTTCTGCATATTATTGTTTTTTTATTAGATTTACTGATTTGACAATCAATATCATTTTTGTGAATTTCTTCCTGAGTGTTGTTGATTGATTATTTCAGTTAAGAGGTCTCAATAAGACGTGTTTTAGTATCCATAATGTCAGTTAATTGAACCACTTCATTAATTTGATATTCATTATAAACAGGACATATTTAAATCCCAATACTTTAAATATTTTTCTCTTGGTTGGGTTAGATCTATATCTACCTAATTGAGATAGGATTAAGATTAGTTTATTTTCCTTACATTATAGAATAAGTTTGCATTTAGAATAATTTCTACATTCTTTTAAGTCCTCTTCTCAAAAGAGGCAATTTTTTAGTTGTGGCATGGCTGAACTCAAATCAGCTTAATGGTCATTCTCTTACCCAATCAACAAGAAGAAGAGATCTGATATCCCTCTTTATTGGTAGTTAAAGATATTATCATAAATCAATAACGATAGGGAAAAGGTAACTGGACCTAGTTAAACCAGTTGGAGCTACTAATTCAAACAGAAAAGGATCTGCTTTAAGGTCCGGACCGCGTGGTTATCCCCCATTGTTGTTGTAGCAATTTTCAAAGCGTCAACATTTTTTGTGCTAGAAGGAGGGCCTGAGACTTTTTGTCTATTGGAGTTTTTTCAGTTTTAACATTTTATTTAATCATGATGGCTCCTCTTCAACTTCCAATTTGGAGTTGTATCCATGGAAATGCATCTTTCAATACTCCAACCAAAGTGGTAAGACTCTTGTCTCAGGTAAAGTTCAATGGTAAGAAAAAGTATTCTACTTTTAATCATGTCTTTCAATTTATTCAAAATGTTTCAAATTATGATTTTCAAAGAATTGATGAAGGCATTTTATGCAGAATTTTTACTCTTACATTTGCGGCAAAAGCCAGAAACTGATGTAGAACTCTTTGAGTTGCCACAATTCGCTGCTGCGATCAATTTGTTATAATTTTCATTTGTAAATTTGACGGCTATGATTATGAACATGTATGTGATGAAATTTAATATCTACAAAGGTTTGAAAATGAATTTGTTATTGATTTTAAAATTTGATTTCATTTGAATTGTTTAAGATTTAAAGTCGAAGATAAACCTACGGAAGAAGAATCACTAAATTGGTTTGAATATATTTGCTCTCTTCCTCCCATTCCCAATCCATATGAAATTTATTCAATCTTTGTTTCATCCCCTTCTAATATAAATGAGAATTCCAATATGGATGTCCAAATAAATTGTGATGAAGTGGTTTTACAAAATTTGGAAAATATTTCTATTCAAATGCAAGAAGACAACAACAGAAATTTTGGAGAAAGAGTTGCATTGGAATTTGAAAATTACTTTGCATTGAATTCAGAAAATCAAATCGCAAATTAGCAAGTGCAAGCAACAATCAAAGTAAATAATAACATGAAAACTGCTGTACAAATTTCTGAATTTTTCCATGATGAGCAAATGCCGAAATCAGAGCAGCAAAGCAATCTTCTTCAAAAGGCATGAGTACGCAAAGGTATGATCTGCAATCTGAAATTTACAATGAGCATAATGCATAAGAGTTCTCAAATAGAGATAGTTTCAAATGCATTGTTTTAGATTCACATTTTTCCCTTTATCCTGATATTTTTAATGATGGTAATTTTTCCCCTCTTGCTATTAAAAATATTTCAGAAAATAAAGAAGATGATCTAAATGAATTACCAATCAGTTTTTATCAAGATAGAGAAACAATTATTGATCATTCTTTTTCCATTAACGAACATGAAAATTTTATTCCTCCTTTTTATGATATATTGAATGAAATCAAAGGGAATTCTAGAGAATATTGTGAAGTCATTTATGATAATTACTCTAACATTGAGGATGTTGATTGCTATTCTGAAAAAATTCAAGTAACATCTAAGAATGAGGGACATTTCAATTTAGAAATTATTCCAACTAATCCTTATTCTAAAATAGAAAATTATCTTCATGATTTCACTATTCAAGAAAACATTCCAATTTATGATTCATATCATTATCAAGCTCTCATTCCTACTCATAATCATAATTCATTTTCTAATTCACAAGTTAGAATTGAAAATTACTCAAATTTCATAATTCTAGCCAATCCTTGTGAAACAAAAATTATTTCAAAACGATTCCAATTGTGTTGTAACATTAGTTGTAACAATAGTGATTTCATTTTATTTTTGTTTCCTCACTTCTTTTGTTTGAAATCAGATTTTGTTTCTAATGTTATTTTTCAGATTTTTGATATTTTACGCTAGCATATTGAGCACTTTACTATCAAACATTTAATTGACGCATTGCCCTGTTGGAAAATTGAAGTTTCATATGATAATCATGAGCATCAAAAGCTATTAATATTTCAATTTCAATCAATGCTAATTTTTCATCAAAAGCTTCTATCTTCTCAAAGGCAATGTCAACAAGAGAATGTATGTTTACAATCTGGCTAGCAACCCAATTCAATTAATAATCTTTCATTATATTGGACAAATTTCCATTCATTTTTTGGTCTATTTGAAAATTGTTTGGAAAGTTTTCCTTCAAGGAAGATTATTAATAATTTAACATTTGTAAATAACACTAACAATTTTTTCCAGGCCTTTGAATTTAACAGCTCATATCCACAATTTAGCTTGTTATTTCTTCTTTTGAACTTTTCCCAATCATTAATAGAAACCCATCTAGATTCCTATGATCCAATTGGTATTCAATTGGAAATGAAATATCAAGAGAAAGAGATTCTAATTAAGTTACTAACAATAACTGTAAACTCTACTTACAGATTTAATTTTCTTAGTTCAATTAGATTTGTATTTTTATTATTAATGGTTGAACTGTACATATATGTAGGAATTAAAATGAGAAAATGGTTACATTGGAAATATGACTATACCTAGCCCTTTTCATATATATGGTTAGAATAGGAGTAGAATTAATTTAGTTATTTTGTTTTATGTAGTTAATTTATTCTCAATAGTTCTGCAAATGTAAATAAAGCAAAGCAATCAACCCTTCTAATACATGTTCAGTGAAACATTTTCTTCTCATAAAAAAATTTCTGATTCTTGCTTCCCATTTTTAAATCAAAATTTATTGCAACAATACCTCTAGTCTATCTATTCAGAATAATGTTTTGACAAATTCAATTAAATTTGCACTTGGCACCAATCACCTCAAAGCCACTTTTTTTCATTTCAAGATTTCCGTCTAAGATTTTCTTTTGAACTTGAAGGTTTTGAGGATATAAAGCTTCATGTTCTCACTATCCCATGAAATGTATGATTGTATATTATAAGCTTAATTCCAATTCAATCATTATTAGTCAGTCTAACATTTCACAATAATCACATGAAGTTCATGTTATCTTCCTCGGAATTTGTTAAAATGACCTTAAGGGTGTCCATGCTGCTATATGCACACATTCAAATCTGTGTTGATATTTTTCCACAATTAGTGGCTTTATCCCATTCTGATCTTTAGCTTATTGTCTGATGTTGCAATACGCATCATATTTATTTAATGAAGGCATTATAGAACAGACACTATAACAATATAGATTCTTCTTTGGAATGAGCAGAGATAATAAATTGTTGTTGCAATTCAAAAGGGAAGCCTATTTTCATATTTATTTCTGATGAATTTTATGAGTTTCAGATTTACTGAACATGAATAAACAGATTATATTTAGGCTGATTGCACACTCTGATTTAGAATAAATGATGAGATGATTTTGAACAAAGTCAGAATTTTGATAAATCCAACAAAGGATTTGAAGATTCATGAGGTAAAATCTATAGAAAATTTCCTTTCAGGTATGCATTCACAAGTTCATTCTCATCTATTATTAGTTTCTCTTTTCCTTAGTTTATTTTTTATTTTTTTCTTCTTTTATTTGCAGGTTTTCATTTGTTTTCAAAACTCGAATTAAGCAGCAAACCCATTTCAAATTTGCAACAGGTTCAGGGAAAGTTTATTTGTGATTCATTACAATTTGAGAATTTTTAACTTTGCTTTCAACCATCATAAAACCCAATTGAAATTTCAAGCAATATCATAGGATTCAACTTGATTTTCATATTGTTGATACTTCAGTGAAAATATTTCTCATCGCACTCATCTTCATCAATTATATCATGCTGATATCACATCATCCATATCAAAACCATTTGCATCATAAGATTTCATCGGAAGTAGCTCTTATAATTTTTTTTTATAACAAATTATTCATAAAAGATCTTCGATGTATTACCTCACTCATATTCCATATCACATTTCGCATATTGGAGGTTTGCAGTTGATGTATACTTTCATTATTGTGAATCGCCGATCTCCGATAATTGACTTTACCAATATTGTGACGACCACATAATTCTAGACCTTATATGAAATTCAGATCAAATTCATAAAAAATATCGCGTCCGCTCAATCGCAATAATGGTAGGATCATAACTTTAAAGGGGCTGATGTCTCAGATTCGATATGTTATTAAATTTTCATCATAAAGTTATCGGGTCCACTCTTCATCACAAGAATCATATTGTTATTGGGTCCACTCTTCATCGCATAGCGGTGTATCAAGAATTGTTACCTCATGTGCTTAAGATCGATGATCGTCGATTAGCCATGTCATCCATCACATAACCAATATCGCAATCGCTTCATCGCATTTTTATTTATGCTCACATCACAATTCTAAATCTGCGATGTGCGTTGTTCGATGTGGGAAGCGCAATGTAAATATTACCCGATACCCAATATAATATTTCTTTAATGATGTGATCACTTCATAACATTGCACATGTTCTCCTCGGTAATTTACTATTACAACCTCCAATGCGATAAACTCCAACGCTTGCCTCTACATGCAATGCAAATCCTTCGATAAGTTATTGTGTTAATTTAAAGGAATATTTGGCATCCACTATGGTAAGAAAGCAATTAATAACAAATTTGAAAGCATATTCAAATCATTTTGATTTCTCATACATTTCAGTTTTCAATATATAATTCCATAATTTAATAAGAAATTCAAGACCTCTCTACCTTCATATTTAAATTTCATTATCTTGGATTTGGTCTTAATTCTAGACAATTTATAAAATCATGGAATTTATATGAAACTTATAATATTTTGAGAAACATTCATTACTGCAGGTTCTCATTCTCATTTCTGATGCATTTGTTTTCCCTTGAACACTAAGCATCCCATTTTTACATTTTACTGCTTGCTTTAGTTTAAATAAAAAAATAATGATTTTGGGTTATAGGATTTTTGTTAGTGTGCCTTCTTCATGTTTTAATGTTAACTAAAAGAAAAAGTTAGTTAATATTAGAGAAACCGATACCATTCAGGTAAGATCAAATTCAATTATCCAATGGTAAGATCCATGTACCCACTTCCATTAATTTTCATTTCATTACTTTAGTTTTGTTTTTAAAGTATTCTGATATCAAAAATCTGTTTTGTAGTTCTTCACAAAAGTTTTCAATCCTCTGCTGGATCATACATTGGAAGTCCTATACTCTTCTCCTGGCTTTATTTCAAGAAGTAGCGACAGTCTTCGTCGAAACAGCTACACCAGGAAGTTTCTGAACCTTTAGTTTGTTTCTTTAAGCATTTTTTTTATTAGAAAACGATTAAGATGATGCTTTGAAACAAGAAGATTGACATCAGATATAATTTTTTCATTGTGGTTGAATTTTATCGTCATTACTATCTAAAAGCCTAAAGCACTTACAACCCTGCAAGGTATAATTTTTCTGAATCTTGACATAAGAAAGAATAATTACGTGATTATTTTCCTTTTCTTCATGTTGTTGAGACATTGGTATAATTATTCTTATTAGAGTTTGTATTTCAAAACTTGGATTTTCCTTTCCACTTTTAAAATTTCTCCATTTTTATTTTTGTTTGCTGATTTCTTTTCTCACTTTGGCTTAAGAATTATTTTCTTTTGGTTTTCAGTTTTGATTTTGGTGACTTTGCCATGATGTATATGGAAGACCTTCTTGTTACTTAACAATAGTTGACATACATGGGGAAAAAATTGTTAATAGTCACCTATAAGCTTTTTCTTTAAATCTCTTAATAAAATTTGTTTTTCTTATTATAAAGGTAGACATACTTCAAGAAGAGATTACAAAACAAGAGAAGTTGACAAAGTAACATAAAACCTAAAAAAAATATTTTTCATCAAAATTGTAATCATTTTGACATTTCGATATTTTATTAAGATCTTTCAAAGTTTTATTATTAGCAAGAAAAGTTAATTTTAACAAAGTAAAGACACTTTACAGCAAAACACCTTTGACTCTAATATTGTCATTCTTAACTCTTAAGGAGTCAATGATTCTCCTTATCCCAAAGAGTCTTACTTTTCTAGAGTATAATCCATAAATATATTTAAACTTAAAAGATAAGAGGTTTCATCATAAGCTTGTTTACCATAATCATAGGGGAAAAATAGGCTGACACTACCAACACTGCTAAACAAACCAGGGTAATGGCTTATAATTACAAACAATTATAAGACAAGGGGTCTCATCATGAGCCAGCTTGTTCAGTCCAATTATAACGAGGGAATAGCATTGTCAACTATCTGGCTACCAAACGAGGACAGTGGCTTTTAAAACCTAAACAATAAAAAAATAAAAATAAAACAAATACAATGGATTTATCTTTAGGTCAATAATTCTTAAATAGATAGGATTCTAAATCATTGATGATTAAAAGGTAACCCTATCGAAACTATAGATGTTTGCAGCAGCAGTGGTCCTACCTTTGAGAAATGAGTATATTTTAAAAGCTAAGCTGTAAAGTGACCCTTGCTTTATCTCTACAACCAATTAAGGACTGATATAGAGTTTTGAATTTTAATTTATGAGGAATTTTAAGAAAAATGACATTTAGATGATTCTTGCTTTTATTCAGATTAATGGACTTAGTCAAGCATTTCAAACATAATTATGTCTTCTTTAATTATTTTTACTTGAATTTGGGGAAAACCTCATTCATATTAAATAGAGATCACTGGTTCTTTTCCCGTCTATCGCCATTGTTGAGGTAAAACACAACCCCCCGATTTTTGACTTGTTCACTTAAATAATGGGGACCCTTTCTATAAAAATTTTGGCTAAACACCTTTTAGGATATTTATTTAGTTGATTATCCTACGCTTTTGTTAATTTTTCATTTTCTTTGGATTCTTGTTTTGATTACTTTGTTAAAATCAATTTTTTATAAGATTTTCATTAATAATTGTTTCACCTCATTTGGATAACTAGTTTATAAATGGCACTCCTTTGAACTCTAATCATTTATGTCACATGGGTTAAAAATGCACAATATTCCATTTTTGTAAATAAATTAGTACAATAATTCATTTATTTTAAATATTAACACCTAGTTAGTTCTTACTAACATTTTTCATTTTTTACTTATACAGCGAAATCATGAAGCAACGAGATTTTAGTAATTTACTCCAATATTTCAAATAAATTACTAATTTTAAAAATCAAAATGTCAAAGTGGTTGTAGTTTATTTATTTTTATTTATTTTCAGAGTGGTTGTAGTTTAGAAAGTTTTATAACTTAAATAAACCTTATTAAAAGAAAAACAAAAATAAAACAATATCAAATTAAAATATATATATAAAATAAAATAAAATAAAAATTTACGATCAAGAAGATCGCATCTGGAATTCTCAAACAAAATATTTTCAAACATTCTGATACCTCAAATCTCCCGATCTCCCGATTGTGAAAAGAACATAAGGTATTAAACCAAAGTCTTATCATAAACCTTGTAATTCGTTTTTCACTCATACATGCGTAAAATGGCAAGTTAATTTGATTTAATATTAAAATAAAAATAAAAATAAAAAATTATTTACCAGATCGGAAGATCGGATCAGAGCTCTCAATTGTGCCAAGTTTAAGAAGCCCTGACACCTCCCTGATGCCAATGCCGATCATAAGAAATGAAAGGGTATTAAACTTAAATCTTTTATGTTATGTTTTAGTTTCAAACTCATTCATGACTGAAAAAAGTGAGTAGATATAGGATAGTTTTAGTTATTAAAAATAGTTAACTAAATTTAATGTATTAAATTTTAATTAAATAAATATATAATTAATATATAAAATTTAATAATTAATTGAATTATAAATTGAATTATTATTTAGATTAATATTAATTAGTTATAAATAGTTAATTATAAATAGTTAGTTAGATTAATAAATAGTTTATTAAATAATTGATTCAATTTATGAATAATAATTGAATTAGAATTAATTATTAGATAATTAGAATTCTAATTTAGGATTAAATTTTTAATTAAATTTCTGATTTTTTAGCCCAGCAACAGAATTTTCAGATTTATGCCAAATTTGACTCTTCAATTTTGGAGGCTCATAGATTGAGTTTCACTTGGCCAAATGAGGCCCAGGACGGCTCATTAGAAATATAAAATCAAGAAGAACATTTTTGAGGAGGTTTCACTAACAGATTTGGTCATTTATTTGGTCAACATTAGGTAGAAGATCAAGCTCCAAATTTCTAAAACAAAATCAATTTTTTGAGTTTTATTTTCTGCATTTTTATTTGTCCAAGTCTCTTCTCAATGCAAATCCATTTGTCAATGATATCTTTGGCCAATTAAACCATCCAAGACATCAATAGAAAACTTACATTTTATTTTCAATTATTTATCTAATTGTATTTGATTGGATTTGTTTTAAATGCCAAAAATGACATTTTGATGTTATTGTTGCATTTTAATTTATTTTGATTTCTTCTTGCAAGAAAATAGTAGAAGAGATATGAAGAAAAATATTTCAATCAATGAGAAGGCTCCAACAACTAAAGATTGGAATTTTTGAGCAAATAAAATTGGATTGGACAGATTGTTCTTCAACAATTTTTTCTCTCAAAAATTCCTTTACAACTATTATAAATAATAGATTGCAGAATGTAATAAGGGGCTGCTCTCCTTTGCAATTTTGGACTTCTAAAAGCACTTCATTAATAAGAATTTAAAGTTGTAGGAGGGAGTAGAGAAAATCTCAGATCTAGGGATTATTGAAGATTTTTCTTTTGTATCTTGAATTATGTATGACAGGCAAAGTTTGCACTATTGTGGCTTTAGCTTTGAAAGCAAAAGTTCAGGCAATGTAAAGGACTGTTGAAGACCAAGGTCAGAGAAATGGATGCAATAAATTGGTATTTATAATACTATTGTTTCAAATATCAGTTTCATTTTTATGATAACATGAATGTGTCATTTTATTCATGTTTGTGCACTTAATATGGGTAATTTGTCTCAATGTTGTTATTATGTATCTCCATTCTTATGAATTAATTTCTTTTCTAAGTAACTATTTACTCAGGAATCCGTCTTATAAAACTGATTTATTAAATAGTAATATGTTGTGAACTATCTCTGCATATTATTGTTTAATTATTGGATTTACTGATTTAACAATAAATATCATTTTTGTGAATGTCTTCCTGAGTGTTGTTGATTGATTATTTCAGTTAAGAGCTCTCAATAGGACGTGTTTCGGTATCCATAGTGTCAGTTAATTGAACTACTTCATTAATTTGATCTTCATTATAAACAAGACAAATTTAAATCCCGATACTTTAAATATCTTGCTTTTGGTTGGGTTAGATCTATATCTGCCTAATTGATATAGGATTAAGATTAGTTTATTTTGGTTGCATTATAGAATAAGTTTGCATTTAGAGTAATTTCTACATTCTTTTAAATCCTTTTCTCAAAAGAGGCAAAATTTTAGTTGTGGCATGGCTGAACCCAAATCGGCTTAAGGGTCATTCTCTTACCTGATTGCAAGAAGAAGTGATTTGATATCCCTGTCTATTGGTAGTTAAAGATATTATCATAAAGAAATAGCGATAGGGAAAAGGTAACTGGACCTAGTTAAACCAATTAGAGCTACTAATTCAAATGGAAAAGAAGTCGCTTTAAGGTCCAGATCGGTTGGTTATCCCCCATTATTGTTGCAACAATTTTCAAGGCATCAATAGGCTGCAAAGGAAAAAATTGAAGCCCTAACTCACCAAGAAGAGAAGAGGAAGCTTTATATACTTGTAGAGGCTTCACTCCAAGCCTAGACACACCAAATATCAAGTCCAAATGTTGTATTTTCTGTGTTTTTTTAGGAAATTTTATATTAGTAGCATGGTCAAACGCACAATGCCTTAGGCGTTGTGCACTTTTTTGGGGCACTTTTTGAAGAAATGGAAAGCACAAATGGATGCATAATGACAAATGCATCTAAGAAACCCATGTTTCCAGCCTCATTTTTTTCCCAGGCACTGTGCACAAAATAGTCTTGGGAGAATGACGTTTTGGAGGGTCAAATCAGGTCCATTTTGGAAACTTAAGGCATATTTGGAAACTAGACCAGACACGCTTTCCAATGAGCTATCATGGGATCCATTTGGATACTGGAAAGGCAGTGAAAAGTAGTTTGCAACATGGAGGGTACACATGACACTGTGAAGGTGCACTTGATAGAAAAATGGCACACTTGACCATTTGCCTGATTTTTCACTATTTTTCTCCAGATTTGATTTTCATCTTTGGAAATCAACATTTTACTGATGTAATTGATATTTAAAATGTAGTTTTGGTCTCTTACTATTGCCTATTGTTAAATACATTAGGTAAATAGACTTCATCAAGTCAAATGAATCAATTTCAATGTAATTAGGGATGAGTCACTTTGACTACCCTACACTCTAGCTATCAGTTCAAATTTTGGTCGAACTGATCCTCCTCTCATGGATTTGACCCTTGAGGTTGGGAGGAGTTTGTTTTGATTCCCTTTCTTCACTCTTTTCAGAGGTTGGACTCAGTTGGATGTTGTACTAGTGATCAAAGACACTATTATATCATATTTTCACCAGTATTAATAGATGAGTTGTAGCTATTTCTTTGGGATACATGTGGTATGGATGCTTAACATTGTTTCTTCTTTGTTATCATTTGTATGATTTTTCGTTAAGCTCATAAACCCTTTCATGTTCATTATATGGTAATTTTCAAGTTGATAGGAAGAATACATTTTTTTTCATGCTCTGTTTTTGAAAAGTTATCATAATTTGTCCATTTTTTTTAGTTTAGGAAGAATACATCTCATATGGTCTTCCTAACTCCTCATCAGTCTTAAACCATCTCACCAAATCACCTTTTAAATGCCAAGCCTCCTGCCTAGCTTGCCCCTTTTAATGTTTGCAATCATATCTGGTTTTCCCTGACCTAGCCTGTTTGAACTAATACCCTCATCCAACAATAACCCTAGTAAATCAAATCAAACAACCTCTACACATCATAAATAGCCTAAAACCATGATCCAGCCAACCCTCTTAGCTGTGATTCTTTGAAGGGAGCCCTCTTTGTCTTGGTAGGGCTAGCTACCAAGTCAAAAGATTGGTTTGTGGTTACCTCAACTGGACTCTTCCTCAACCTTGGAGATCCAGATGAGTGATAACATACTAGCACTATTGCGAGGGATGAAAGATTCATTTTCCCTGGGTGTATGACATGTTTTCATTGGAATTTGGTCCTTTGGATGATATGACTAAGTTTCAAAAAGGCTGATTCCATAATTGGACTGTCAATATTGTAGAGTTGGATTCGAGGAGACAAACAAAATAAAAATCCATATCCTGATCTAGCTAATTTAGTCAAAGATTTTCAAAGCTTGTTCAAAAAGTGAAGAAGTTTAGAAATCACAAGTTCAATCAAACCTCATTGCATTGGTAAGCTCTTGGTCATTACCCGTTTAAAATTTTCTCTTGAAGACATTCCTTTATTGTGAAGTTTGAAGCTCTCTTTGTTCCACTCAAGTCTGAAGTCTTTTACCTCATATAGTGTTTGACCCTGTTAAAATTTTGGCTCTAAAAAGATATACTAGGTCAAACCCTAACCAAAACCCTCCTTCTCCTGTTGATGATCCTGAAAAATCGTTAAGAAAATCCAAAATCCCTTTCCTCGAGAATGAAAGCAAAAATTTAGAAAGGACCACTTCCCTGCCAGATCATATACTGAGTGTTGAGGATGTTCCCTTTGATATTAAATCTGAGCTATCCCTACTTCGTTCAAAGTTTGATTCTTGTCTACAGATATAGTTTTTGATCCCATAAATTTTGGGTCATACTTACCCGCCTCAAAATATTTGTTTAATCAACCTTCTGCAACATCTCAGTTTTCAAAACGTGAGCACGAGCTTTGGTCTAATTTTGATAAAATTGAGAGCTTAACTAATCAATTACAAATTACTATAGAAAAATCCTATATCCAGTATCTGCACCTCCAAAAACATTCGTATTTGGACCTCCATCTTCATCCCAGCCAACACAACCCACTGTAGTTCCTGTAAACTTTCCCCCAGTAGTCATGGCAAGATTTGATCCCTTAGTATTACCTGGTTAGTTCACAACTTTACCTCAGACTTATGGCCAGATACTTCCTCTTTTTTATGGCAGCCCGAGAATCACAATGCAACAACATATTAACAAAATGGTTGATTTCATTGATTTAGAGGAGGTTGATGAAGATGATGCCAAAATGAGACTAATGGCTCAAATTTTTTCTAGAGATGTGAAAAAATGGTTCCAGGGTTTGGCAAATCGCTCCATTGATACTCCTTAGAGGCTTAGTGAGTTGTTCTTAGCACGTGCCAGGAAAAGAAAAATCCACTGCAGATTTTGGTGGAATACAATACATTGAAAAGGAATCCAAATGACACAGTTCAGGAGTTTACTATAAGGTTCAATCAGATCTACAATTCCATTCAAAATGACATGAAACCTCCACCTGATTTGGAACTTCAACATTATCTGGATGCCTTTGATCTTGAGATGGATTATCAGCTAAGGGAAAGAGATCTTGCAACTCTGGAAGAAATGTAGAATAATGCAGTGAGTGTGGAAGGAAATTTGATGATTAAAAAGTCTCAGTTAAAACATGAGAAACCAAAGAAGAAAGTAACAATTAAAGAAGAACCCTCTTCTTCCACCAATCTTAAACTAGACGCACTGATCAGAACCATGGAGAGGATGGCCAACCATATAATAAATTTAGATAGATAGTTGAAGCCACAAGTCAAAAATCTGAATTTCATAAACCAACAACAACCTCAGTACAGGATAGAACAAAGAGAGCAAAAATCTCTCGAGGCATCAACATCTCAACAGAAAATTCAGACACCCTTGCAATAGAATTATGCTTAAGGAGAATTAGAGGATGAAACAGACCTGATTGTTGAAGAAAACCACTGCTTTAGGGAAGATTACCATCCCATTTTCTTGACTGAAAATGAGAAGTATGTCAAGAAGACAGAACAACCCAAAGATGAAGACTACATACTGGCAAATGACTATGCATTGGAAACACAATCAGATGATTATCAAAGAGGATATTTGAATGGACTTAGCTCTCAGTAGAAGCAATATTCCTTGAGAAACAGGGATGTCTCGATCATTCCTATTCAGGAAAGGATGTCACAATAGAAGGATACCCAATAAAACACAAATCCTCAAGGTAATCAAAGTAAAGGTAAAGAGCTGGAAGTAGCTAATAAAAAAAAGGTAAATCAGCGATATACAAGCAATCCAAACAAGGACCATGATAGTTAGAAGAAGGATCAGACATCAAAAGATCTGCTTGAGAAGAGAGACATCATCCAAAGAGTGGTGGATAAATTTGGCTCATTCAATCTAGAAACTAAAATTTCAAATTTGAAAGTATCAATCCCTCTTACTGAATTAGTCAAAAATAGCCATTACAAGTCTGATTAGTTAAAATACTAAAAGTTGGCCCTTTGTCTAACATGGTTAATGTTGAAGATGACCAGACTGAATTAATTTTTGGTCCAGCCGTAGATGGTTAGTTAGAAGATAGTGAGGTTCCTAAATTTCACTTGAGTTTAAGAATCCACCAGTACATTCTTCATAACTCCATGCTTGACTTCAGAGCCTCCCATAATTTAATGCCCAAGGAAATCATGGAAAAGTTGGGTCTAGATATAACTCATGAATACCATGATTTGTACTCTTTTTATTCCAGTAAGGTCCATTGTCTTGGTCTAATCAAAGATTTGGTAGTATCCCTGGAACAAATCTTGACAAAGAATGTCTTAATGGATGTGGTGGTAGCTGATATACCACCACAGTTTGGTATGTTATTGTCAAGGTCCTAGGGAGGAAAACTAAGAGGAACACTACAGTTAGAGTTCTCCTATGCCACCATCCCAATTTTTGGGCAATTGAGGAAATTGTACCAAGAAACCAAAATGAAATTCATGATAACTCACAAGGAGAGGCCGAATAATCATCCTATAAATGTTGTACATTCAGATTTAGAATCATTTATTTTATATAATGATAGTGGATTGAATGATGTAGATAGTCAGCTTGTAGAAATAGAAGATGTACCGAAGATTTCTGATTATATAAGAACAATTGTAGATCAGGGAAAGGAAGATATGCTACATTCATCAGAACAACCATCAGACAAGGTAGAGAAAGGCTTAGAATAACCTTTAGAAAAGGTAATGGATAGCTTAGAAAAGCATGAAGAGAAACTTTAGAAAGTCAAGCCAAAGGAAAAACCATATTTACAGTCCTTGGAAGAGGAGCATGATATTTGGACCATGGACTTTGATGGTGCTCTTGGAAAAAATGGGGTGGGCATTTGCATTTGAATCCGAAGTCCACATCATCAGCATGGTGAGGTCCCTCAGAATGTTAGATTATTCTTGTACAAGTTAGCTTTTGATTTCACTAACAATGAGGCAAAATACGAAGCGTTGATCATGGGTTTAAAGACCTTGAAAAGATTGGGTGTAATAATATTTTCTGTGTATGGTGATTCAAAACTTGTGATCAAGCAAGTTAAAGGTGAATACAAGCTCACCATCTGCGAATGAGACAATACAGAAATTTTTTTATAGATATTTTGAGAATGTTTCCTAAATATACACTTTTAGTTTTACCAAGGAGTCGTAATCTTATTATAGATTCATTGGCTACAACTGCAAGAAATTTCAAAATCCCCATCTTTTCAAACAGGAAATATAAGAATCATGTAAAGCATCTGTTAGCTACCTGCTGCAGCAGGTTATTCATATTTCACGATTGAGATTTTACAGGCCAAATATGTTGTACTTTGCATGCTGCAATGCTCCATATTTGCTTAACAGTCTCCAAGCGAAGAAGGCTACTCCAAATTCATTCAATTGCCTTCCAAATTTTGTAAAGTTATCCCGGTATCGCCAATTTTCAGTTAAAGGGAGGTCCAAACAGCTTAATCTTGGTCTCCCTAGGTTTGAATTTCCCTGTTTTAGAATATAGAGAATATAAATCTGTCCAAACAGCTTAATCTTGGCAGATTCTTAGATAGGTAGAGAAGCAGAGGAGCCCAACAACTTAATCTGGGCCCTTGGAAGAAATAAGGGTAGTATGTAGATAGGAAAGCATGAAAAGAAAAATGAATGATGGGTTTGCAAGTCTAAGTGCACCCAAATCAAAAGAAGAAAAATGCTAGGTAAGTAGGCTGGGTAAGTAGTTCTGAGGTTACTGAATCCTAATTGCTGATCAGTTCCAGATTTTCAGGTGTCATCTCACTCAGGACAAAATCAGCAGGCAGTTACATGCAAAGAGCTCAAAAGAGGTATAACTAACTCCCCTTCTCTGCTTTCCCCAATCATTAACTAACTTCCCCAAAGGAGGTCAAGATCTGCTTGACACCTCTTAAGTTCCATCATTTCGCAACACTAGCCTGAGTAAAGATCTGCTTTACTCAAAGTTGTTCCATACATTCTCTAAAGAATGGTTCTACCCCCTTGTAACAGCCTAAGGTCTCCTGAACTTAGCACTTTCTTACCACCTCCACATTAACCACTAACACTATTATTTAGCTCCCTATATTTTCCCATCCCCCACTAATATTATGTAAATCATCCCCTATATAAATATCCCTCCCCCTGGTTGAAAAATAACCATGAGTACCGCCCCCCCGAGAATTGCTCAGTTTACCTTAAACTTAACAAGAACCGTCAACCTTCAAGCCATCTTCTAGATACAATGGACACCTTCTAGAGTATAAAATTCCTCTGAGGGAATTGAACTCCTTCCGAAACCTCAAATGCCCTTCAAAACCACCTACTTGCTCTTTCCGCCCAAACTTACACTCCGCAAACCCCTAAAAGCCAGATCGCATCGCAAGATCGCACTTTCTTCTGCACGCAAGTTATGCCCATCCGTCACTACCCGACGTGATATCGCAGTATCGGTGGTCGGCGGTCGCAAGCTCCAAATGTCTGAACTCAAGCACCCTTCGTTCCCCGCCGATGCGATATCGCGATCGCATCGAAGCTAGTTTATCGCATTACCTCTGGTATCAGCACCTCACCATGTCATTTTGTACCAGGGACCCACCACAGCTGACGTTATCTGCTGTACAGCGGACGTCATGCTGAAGTCAGCAACCAGAAAGCCGAAACTTCACGCAGGAAGAAAAATTGCACTTCGGAGCTCCAGAACAAGAAAAGAGATGCGCGATTAGCGTGAAGCGCTAATCGCGCATCGCTACAGGAAATAGGCTGTTTCGGGGAATTTTTGGGGAATCTTTGGATTTCTTAGCCTGTTGTGCATCGGAAAAGCCCAAAAATCACCCGATTGTGCCAAAGTGATCCGGTTTAAAGACAACAGCAGATCAATGATAGAGTTTAAAGTGTATCAGATCAAATCATCAGGTATCAAGCGTGTCAAAGAGCATCAGTCGATGGCGGAAACCATAAATGTAGTGGCAAAGAGTATCAGTAAAAATATTGAGCAGCGGCCCGAAGCAGGAGAACATTTAATACCTTCCAGCAGATTCAAAGAAAGAGGGCGAAGCCACTTGAAACCCTCAAATCATAATTATTGCACATTTAACTCACACCAGAGCAGAACTACAGTCCCCAAAGCACAATCATTCCAACAGCACCGCATCTAGCCCCCAAGGGCCACATTGTCACCTTTTTCTGATTTAGTTGCCCATAACGTAGCCAAAAATATTTACTTTCATTTAATTCCAGCAACACTTAGATTTTTGAGGAGTCTTCTAGCAGACCTATTTAGGTCAGTTGTAATGAATGTCTTTCCGATATTTTTATTATAAATACCACCCTGAACAATGTTGTGAGGGGTTGGTTGGTTAGTAGTAGTTGGTTAGTCTCCTTTCCAGCAATTTCTCTGAGCAGAGACTCGCACTGTAACTGTCATAATTTCCATAATCAAAGATTGTTGAAAGCATGGATTGCGAAACTACTTGATGTTTCCTCTTGGCCAAGGAATTATTATGGAATTCCTGTGCTTCTACATGATTCAATAACTGTTTCTCTCCTCTGTTTACTTTTATGTTTATTACCACCGTTCCGCCTTCTAAATTGCAGGAAAAAAGAATAGCTTAAGATTTGTTTCATTACACCTTATGTTCAATTTCTGCATTTCTCAATGTTTTCTTCAGAAATAGCTATGAGCATGTATACTTAAATGATCTTGTTTACGCTGTTTCTTTCACATATGAATGCATGTTTAGGAATTCTTAATTGTTCCTAGATCCCATTCATCCATTTCTCCTCTTTTTCAGCATGATGAAATGATTCTCCTTTGCCTTTCATCCCTGATTCTCATTCCGTACTTTCAGCAGATTGATAATTGTATCCTATGTGCCTATCCCACTCTGTATCCCCTTGTGACCAAGAAAACACAAGCGAGCCTCAATCCTTGACTCCATGCCCAATGGTTCGAAAGTTATCACACCTTACCTTGCCTCTTTGTTCGAGAATCCTACTTTCCATCCAATCACAAACAACACTCCCTTGAAGCCAGAATGCTAGCCTAAAATCATCAACAATAGTTGAATCATAAAGAGAGAGCCCTCTCTGATTGCAGGTGGGCTAGAACCTGCAATCCAAATATTGGTTTGTGGTTACCTCGGCCGTATCCCTATAAGGAGCCTAGGGACAACCTGAGTAATAACATAATGATGACTCCGCTGGGGACCTTTCCCTCAGATAAATTAATTAAACCAGTCTGCAGCTCTACAGAGGAAGAAACCGACTTGTAAAAGCCTCGGTCGACCTGTACATGTGTTCTCCATTGGGGATTCAAGCGCTTTGTTCATTTTGTAAACTCCACTAGAGAAAGTGCTCCTGTTCTTCAGAACTTGTCACGCTTAGTTCTGGTCTTTTGATGCTGGACAGAGATCAGGCATTTCAAAGTCTAAGCATCCACCTGGCGACTCCACTTCAATTTCAATCAAAGGCTCCACTAAGGAACGAACCAATTTTACAGCCAAATACTTCATGTTCCCAAGTATTAACAGTGAGAGAGAATGACCGAGTTCTGGGAAGATCTTCTATTTGATGAAGCTTTAGATGAATTCAGAAAAATTTTATCAGAATTTGAACTCAATGAAAAATTTTTCAGAGCAGTATTGTCAAAAATAGCAGGCGGAAAGAACAAAATTTTCCTTGAGTTAGTGGTTGAAAAATATGAGAATGAAATTGAACTCTTGGAAGCTCAGATACAATCATACAATTTCCATGACCCTAAAGAATTTTACCAAAATCTTCCTCCCCCGGTCCACAGCGAAATAATGCTATCTCCTGAATTACAGTTTGAGTATGATCTGGGTTTCAAGGCAAAGACAGAAGGGCTAGCTGCTAGGCTTATTACCAAAAATGCAACTATTCCATCTGACCAAGAAGACCCGAAATCATGCCGAAGTCTGCCTTCCCCAACTCAAGAGGAAATAATGTTACCTACTCACTTACAGATTCTGTACGATTCCATTTTCAAAGCAAAGACAGAAGGAGTAGCTGCTAGGCTTATTACCGAAGATGCAACTATTCCATCTGACGAAGAAGACACGGAATCATGCTGAAGTCTCCCTTCCCTAACTCAGGAGGAAATACTATTACCTATTGACTTACAGATTTTGTACGATTCCATTTTCAAAGCAAAGACAGAAGGAGTAGCTGCTAGGCTTACTACCGAAGATGCAACTACTCCATCTGACCAAGAAGACCCAGAATCATGCTGATGTCTCCCTTCCCTAACTCAGGAGGAAACACTGCTACCTGCTGACTTACAGGCTCTGTATGATTTTACTTTCCAGACAGATGCAGAAGGGCTAGCTGCTAGGCTTATCACCGAAGATGCAACTATTCCATCTGACCAAAAAAATCCAGAAGAAGTTCTCTCACATGATAATTTTATTGATCCTATGGCAGACTACATGGAAATTCTGCTTGACGCAAGTTATTTAGCATGCTTTCTCAGTGAAGACCAAATACGTCAACAGCAACCACTATATACCACAATTTTGTTTATGAGGGCACATAACCGAATGATGCTCTTGAGTTCGGAGACCATCAATCAGCAAGTTCATCTTGTTTTTCAGTTGCTTAAGTGGCTGCACTGGTTATTTGACCTCACCTAACGGCAAAGTATGTGTTGGTTAGGGTAGGTAGGTAGGAGAAATAAGGCAGTGGGAGAAGATGATTTTGCAGAAAAACAGCAACAACTAAAGACTAAGGCATTATGACCTGCTATTCTTGGCTTCTCACAAGGAGAAGCCATCCCCAAGTGGAGCCACTGTTAGCTACCTCCTACAGCAGGTTATTCATATTTCATGATTGAAATTTTATAGGCCAAATATTTCGTACTTTGCATGCTGCAATGCTCCATATTTGCTTAACAGTCTCCAAGCGAAGAAGGCTACTCCAAATTCATTCAATTGCCTTCCAAATTTTGTAAAGTTATCCCAGAATCGCCAATTTTCAGTTAAAGGGAGGTCCAAACAGGTTAATTTTGGTCTCCCTAGGTTTGAATTTCCTGTTTTAGAATATAGAGAATATAAATCTGTCCAAACAGCTTAATCTTGGCAGATTCTTAAATAGGTAGAGAAGCAGAGGAGCCCAACATCTTAATCTGGGCCCTTGGAAGAAATAAGGGTAGTATGTAGATAGGAAAGCATGAAAAGAAAAATGAATGATGGGTTTGCAAGTCTAACTACACCCAAATTGGTGAGCTCCAGTATTGTAGCAATAATGCTACAACTCCTGGGGTTTCCTGTCTCTCATTTTATCAACCTGGTACTTCGTACAAACTTGGAAGCGACGGTGCTATATGGACAAGTACTAGCTCTTGTCGCAGCTGTCACTTGATCAGCTGGCACAAGTCGGCTAGGGCTCAAGCCAACTTCTATGGCTCATAGAAGAAGCTTTATCAATGATGGACGAAAGCTAGCTCAAAGAAGACTAGTCTACTTGACACAAATGAACTGAAAGTAAACCAAAGCATGTAAACCTAGGAAACCCTAATTTAACTAGTCTAATCCCTATAATGCAATGAAGGTAAATAAAACTTCTACCAATGTTGCTACTACCTCTAATAAGTGGAAATGCATGGATCTAAACTACTTGCATTATCAAAGACATGTTTTTGTACTTTCCATTAAGCAGGTGGAATGATTGCGATTTTGTATTTATTAGGGTTTGGTTGTGCAGATGGGATGGAGAAGGAAGGAAAGCATGAGACAGGTTGGGGAGGCTAGGTGAGGTCCCTATGGACCCTTAACATCCATCCACAGAGGTTTTCCACGTTCAGAAGCTCGGCAACCGAGTGAATGACCTCCTACAGGATGTCTGCCGGGGATTCTACAGGATACTCAGAGGTTTCTAGAGGATGTCTCTAAACTGCTATAGGATGATCTACCGTGAAGGATTGAAGTGATGGAGGAGTGATGGAATGATGGGAAGAGATTTGTGAGGTAGGGATAAGGCTGGTGATGGCTCAGAAGTGGAAGGATGAGATGGGAAATGGGTGTAGGGAGTATGTTGAAGTGATGTCGATGAGAGGCCAAGGAATGAAGCTACGTGAGGAATGGAAGGCTTTAGGAGAGGACAGAATGAAGTGAGGGTCGAGGGGATATGGTTGCATGCGTGATCAAGATAGAGGTAATGGTAATGGAACGGGAAAGAGAGGAGTGTAAATGAAACAAATGATTATGACTGTCACCAAATCGAAAATACATCAACCTAAATTACTTATGCCGAGAATTCAATGAACAACAATCCAAAACGCGAGGAGAAGTGTGTATGAGGCTGTGATGAGAGTATGTGTGCAGGTGTGACTGACAAGGAAGCATCTAATCAAGACCAGGACTATGTTGCAGCAATCATCAAGTAAAGTAATGTGTGTTTTTGGTGGCTAGTTATGGACTGCACCCCAATCTTCAAGAGAGATGGCAGTGAGCCTTAACAACCGTTTTGCTGGAGCTCCAATTGATGGTATATATCCTCTAAGCAAGTGGAAACAACTGTATCATAAGCAAAATCTATCCTACTCATAAGAAAACCAAATCATCAAACTGTAATTCGAAGTGCATGTGCAAACGAAAACTTAAAGTGCTGGGAATGAAATGGAAACAACACTATGGCAGAGGGGATCTATGGCTCTCAGGTTGGGCCCTAACCTGAGAGCTATAGTCTCCTAAGAAAACTCAGAAATAGATCACAAACTGCCTTCTTTATTCATAATATGATGTCATGCCAAATGGGCTTACAAAAAGGAATGAAACCGAAATATGCTCCCAAAATTACAATGATAATACCAGAGTTTCAACAACCATCTAAGGCTAAGGCCTTCATATTTATATAAAAAACGATGAGCCACCGAGTGCCCTTGATTTTAGGAGCTCGGCTGTCCAACTAGAGTTTGACTGTGGATCCTGTAAGGCAGTCATAACTACTGCTCTCGTAGAACAGTTTATGACTGCTGTTCATGTAGGACAGCTGGCTGCTTCTTGAGCTCGAAGGGGAGATGGATTGGAGCTCGGAGTTCTCGGTGGGAATCACGAGGAATGTCCCAAGACTGTGGACATCTCTCCACAAAATCAGCAGTGCCACCCATAGAAAATTTTAGGGGCGAATGTTCGCCCTTTGGCGAAATTAAGGGGTTTTAAATTTTTAGTCGGCGAATATTTTGTATCATAGTACATTTTTACAAATCACCTCAAATAGCCCACCTTTTATTAAGGGAGAGGGTAAAA
>APFE031589307.1:155219-188881 GCA_000404065.3 Pinus taeda | reverse complement strand
TGGACAATGCCCCCTGGAAGTTGGCCCCATAAGGAGTGAAGTCATCCATATAGATTTCCACTGCATCATGGACCAGCTCCGAGAAAATGCTTAGGACAGCTCTCTGGAAAGTAGCAGGAGCATTGCATAGCCCAAAGGGAAGGACTCGGTAGGCAAAGGTACCCAAAGGGCAAGTGAAGGTGGTCTTGTCTTGGTCTTCCGGGCTGATTTGGATTTGATTGTACCCGCTAAACCCATCCAGGAAAGAGAATAACTTCTTTCTTGCCAGTCCATCCAACACTTGATCTATGAAAGGTAGAGGGAAATGATCTTTCTTGGTGGCTTTGTTTAGCTCCCGGTAATCTACACAGATCCTCCACTTCCCATTCTTCTTGGGAACCAACACTAGAGGGGACACCCATTCACTATCTGAGATGGGGTAGATGAATCCGGCATCCAACAGCTTTTGCAATTCTTCCTTGACAATGTCTTTAAGGGCTGGATTCATTCTCCTCCGAGGTTGCCTAACCGGTTTACAGTCCTCTTTGATGTATATATGATGAGTGCAGACCGAAGGATGAACTCCTTTCATCTCCTTATAACTCCAAGCAAAAGCATTTAGGTGGTTGGCCAACAGGTTGCACAGCTCCTTTTCCCGAGAAGGAGATAGGAAGGAGCTGATTTTCAATGCTCTCTCAGGGCCAAACTCCACATTCTTAACTCGGGGAGTGACAAGGTTGGTTGTACAAAGATCCACTAAGGTGCTAGCTTGGGCATTCTCCACCATTTTTTCTAAAGGTAGAGCACTAGGAGGTGGGTTTTGAATCAAGTTCTCGATCAAGTCATCCTCGGTTGGGGGGTTCCTTCCATTGGTTTCTATGGTACATAGAGGTGCTGAGTACACCTCATCTTCTTCTCCTTCTTCCAACCAGAGTGGTAAGTCATGTTCTAAAGAGTGTTGGGCAGGAGGATATAGGACAAGTTGTTTGGACATAGGACCATTTTTGATGGTCATATTTCCAGCACGACAACTGATGTAGGCATCTGCAGTGGCTAACCAAGGCCTTCCCAAGATGAGGGGATATCCAGTAAGCTTTGCCTTTGGTTGTAGGACCAGGAAGTCTGCAGGATACTCCCAGGAGTCAATGGAGACCAAGACATCCTCCACAATCCCCTCGGGAGTCACGGTGGAGCGATCTGCTAATTGCAGTACTGTCGAGGTCTTTCTTAGGGAACCTTGAAGATTGAGCTTGAGCATGGTATCCCTAGTCATTACATTAATGGCAGCCCCTAGATCAATCAGGGTGTGGGGTATGATGGTGCCATTGATGTGGACATCTACTACAGGACTTCCAGGATCTAAGTACTTTGGGCAGATGACTTGTCCTAGCATGAGGTTAGACAGTTGTCCTATGACATTGATAGTTGAAGCATCTTTCTTCCGTCTGCCTGGATGTTTGAAACATTTCTCCTTAACCAGCTTGTTATAGATCGGTACATCCTTGATAGCCTGGAGAAGGGGTATCTTTACACACAACTGCTTGAGCTCTCCCAGAAGCTCATCTTCTTCTGGGTTGGGTTGGATGGTAGCTGTGAGTCTCTCTGGAAAGGGTGGAATAGGCTTTGGTCCACTTTCCTGATGGTCTTCCTCATCCTCTGGGGGAGGAGGTTGGTGATCTGGAAGGGTCTTTCCAGATCTCAGATTGATCTCCTGGATCTCCACAGCATAGGTAGGGCATGAGGTCTCCCCAGTATATACCTGCTGAGCCTGTCTATTGTTGGGATTCGGGTTCGGTTGAGCAGGAATTTGAGGTTGCCTTGGTGGAGCAGGAGGTAATGGTTGCGGTTGAACAGGAGGTGGAGGCAGAATGGTGGGAGGAGTATTATACTGGGGCCTCCACCCCGATTGAGGTGCACTCCACTGAGGCTGTGACTGGGCATGTGAATGATAAGAGTGAGGAGTGGGCTGAGTAGGATATTGAGGTGGATAAGACCATGGAGGAGGCATGGACTAGGAAGGATGAGCAGGGGGACCCCAGGAAGGCATAGGAATCGATTGGTTGGGGGTGTAATAGGCTTGTGGTGCCCCTTGCATCCCTTGCTGATAAGGTCTAGATCCTTGTGGCCTCCTTTGGTTAAGGTAATAGAGAGGCTCAGTGGGGGCTTCTGTCCCTTGGTACATGTCTTTGAACCCAGGTAAGGTGGGACACTGATTGGTAGAATGGTCCTCCTCACAAACAAAACACACTTCGACCGAATGCAGTGGGCATTCATTCTTAGGATGTCTTCTTGTGCACCTAGGGCAGAAGACAGCCAAGGCTCTCTCAGCTTCTTCTTTCTTCTGTTGAATCCTGAATGTATCCAGCTGCATGGCAATGATCTGTCTCACCTCGCTCTTAAGGTCTTCTAATTGGTGTGCTAACTCATGTTTGGAGAAAGGGATTCCAACTGAGGTGAGGTTTCCCCTACCTCGTTTCCTAGCTGCCCTGGAGTGGTTTCTAAACACAGTTTTGATGTCCTCATAAGGCAGTTGGTAGATATCCCCCCGCAGCTAGCATGTGAAGGGTGTCTAAGAGATCTTCAGGTACCCCTCGAAGCAGAACCAACTTAAGGGATTGGGGGTCAAGTGTGCACCTGGCCCTCTTATAACTAAGTTGGAACCTTTCCTCATAGTCCTCTAGAGACTCGTCACTTCCCATGGTCATCTGAAAGATCTCCCCTTTTGTTTCCTTGGACCTACAATAATCCCGGTACTTGTTGTTAAAGGCTTGCTACATCTGAGCCCATGTGGTGATACTATTCCCAGGTAGACCCATGAACCAGCGTAGCGCTGCATCCTTGAGGGTGGAAGGGAAAGGTTTTAGCTTTTGTTCATCCTCAGTATAGTCATGGGTTCTACAGAGGACAACAAATTCGAATAGAAAGGTATCAGGATCTTCGGTAGTCAACCCATGGAAGTGGGGTAAAGCAGATGGGCTAATGTTCTTCATTTTCATCTCACCATTGGTCTCTCGGATATGGAAGGCACCCTCTATCCTCTCATCTCCTCCTCGATTATCAGCCATAGTTTCAAGTGGAGTGGTCTCTAACTCTTCTTCTTCTATAGGGCTTTGGTATGCCTCGGGGTGTTCACCTATAGTTTCCTCTAGATCACTGTCACCACTAAAGAGTGAAGGGTGACTGAGTGATGTGGTGGGGGTGTTAGGTAGGAATTTTCCTGATCTATCTCTGTTCCTACGAGGCATGAAGCAGAAAGACTTCTTTTTGATTGCTTTTGTGTTTCCCCCTGTGCTCCTGCAAAAATGAAACAGATTGATTGCAAACTTGAAATTCTAATCTACACTTACAGAATTGAAAGTTTAATCTATGAAAGCAGGAAATATTAATCTATGAAAGCGGGAAATACTAATCTAGGAAAGCAGGAAAGACTATCCTATCCTTGTAGAATGGAAATGAAGCAAACTACTTAGCAGAAAGTGAGAGTAAGAATTTAGAAGAAAAGCAACAATTACTAATACTCTGACACGTCCCCAGCAACGGCGCCAAAAATATGGTGAGCTCCAGTATTGTAGCAATAATGCTACAACTCCTGGGGCTTCCTGTCTCTCATTTTATCAACCCGGTAGTTCGTACAAACTTGGAAGCAACAGAGCTATATGCACAAGTACTAGCTCTTGTCGCAGCTGTCACTTGATCAGCTAGCACAAGTATGCTAGGGCTCAAGCCAACTTCTATGGCTCACAGAAGAAGCTTTATCAATGATGGACGAAAGCTAGCTCAAAGAAGACTAGTCTACTTGACACAAATGAACTGAAAGTAAACCAAAGCATGTAAACCTAGGAAACCCTAATTTAACTAGTCTAATCCCTATAATGCAATGAAGGTAAATAAAACTTCTACCAATGCTGCTACTACCTCTAATAAGTGGAAATTCATGGATCTAAACTACTTGCATTATCAAAGACATGTTTTTGTACTTTCCATTAAGCAGGTGGAATGATTGCGATTTTGTGCTTATTAAGGCTTGGTTGTGCAGATGGGATGGAGAAGGAAGGAAAGCGCGAGACAGGTTGGGGAGGCTAGGTGAGGTCCCTATGGACCCTTAGCATCCATCCACAGAGGTTTTCCACTTTCAAAAGCTCGACAACCGAGTGAATGACCTCCTACAAGATGTTTGCAGGGGATTCTACGGGATACTCAGAGGTTTCTACAAGATGTCTCTAAACTACTATAGGATGATCTACTGTGAAGGATTGAAGTGATGGAGGAGTGATGGAATGATGGGAAGAGATTTGTGAGGTAGGGATAAGGCTGGTGATGGCTCAGAAGTGGAAGGATGAGATGGGAAACGAGTGTAGGGAGTATGTTGAAGTGATGTCGATGAGAGGCCAAGCAATGAAGCTACGTGAGGAATGGAAGGCTTTAGGAGAGGACGGAACGAAGTGAGGGTCGAGGGGATATGGTTGCATGCGTGATCAAGATAGAGGTAATGGTAATGGAACGGGAAAGAGAGGAGTGTAAATGACACAAATGATTATGACTATCACCAAACTGAAAATACATCAACCTAAATTACTTATGCCGAGTATTCAATGAACAACAATCCAAAACGCGAGGAGAAATGTGTATGAGGTTGTGATGAGAGTATGTGTGCAGGTGTGACTGACAAGGAAGCATCTAATCAAGACCAGGACTGTGTTGCAGCAATCATCAAGTAAAGTAATGCGTGTTTTTGGTGGCTAGTTATGGACTGCACCCCAATCCTCAAGAGAGATGGCAGTGAGCCTTAACAACCGTTTTGCTGGAGCTCTAATTGATGGTATATATCCTCTAAGCAAGTGGAAACAACTGTACCATAAGCAAAATCTATCCTACTCATAAGAAAACCAAATCATCAAACTGTAATTCGAAGTGCATGTGCAAACGAAAACTTAAAGTGTTGGGAATGAAATGGAAACAACACTACAGTAGAGGGGATCTATGGCTCTTAGGTTGGGCCCTAACCTGAGAGCTATAGTCTCCTAAGAAAACTCAGAAATAGATGACAAACTGCCTTCTTTATTCATAATATGATGTCATGCCACATGGGCTTACAAAAAGGAACGAAACCGAACTGTGCTCCCAAAATTACAATGATAATACCAGAGTTTCAACAACCATCTAAGGCTAAGGCCTTCATATTTATACAAAAAAACGATGAGCCACCGAGTGCCCTTGATTTTAGGAGATCGGCTGTCCAAGTAGAGTTTGACTGCGGATCCTGAAGGGTAGTCATAACTACTGCTCTTGTAGAACAGTTGATGACTGTTGTTCATGTAGGACAGCTGGCTGCTTCTTGAGCTCGGAGGGGAGATGGATTGGAGCTCAGAGTTCTTGGTGGGAATCACGAGGAATGTCCCAAGACTGTGGACATCTCTCCACAAAATCAGCCGTGCCACCTTATTGTCTCCTTATCCCTTTTTCGTTGTCTCTTGCTCCCTTTTTAATGCCAAAACCTGGAATCACAATGCATTAGTCACGTAGATAAAGTGTCTAACCTTCCTCCTACAAACAACATGAATAAACTAAGAAATGCATGCATAAGAAAATAAAGATGAATGGTTTGAGCAAGTAAAATAGGCCAAAATGAGCCCAAATTGTACCAAAATTGGGGCTCATCACAAATCAAAAGAATAAAAATGCTAGGTAAGTAGGCTGGGTAAGTAGTTCTGAGGTTGCTGAATCCTAATTGCTGATCAGTTCCAGATTTTCAGGTGTCATCTCACTCAGGACAAAATCAGCAGGCAGTTACATGCAAAGAGCTTGAAAGAGGTATAACTAACTCCCCTTCTCTGCTTTCCCCAATCATTAACTAACTTCCCCACAGGAGGTCAAGATCTGCTTGGCACCTCTTAAGTTCCATCATTTCGCAACACTAGCCTGAGTAAAGATCTGCTTTACTCAAAGTTGTTCCATACTTTCTCTAAAGAATGGTTCTATCCCCTTGTAACAGCCCAAGGTAACCTGCACTTAGCGCTTTCGTACCACCTCCACATTAACCACTAACGCTATTATTTAGCTCCCTATATTTTCCCATCCCCACTAATATTATGTAAATCATCCCCTATTTAAATATCCCTCCCCCTGGTTGAAAAATAACAATGAGTACCCCCGCCCCCGGGAATTGCTCAATTTACCTGAAACTTAGCAAGAACCCTCAACCTTCAAGCCATCTTCCAGATACAATGGACTCCTTCCAGAGTATAAAATTCCTTTGAGGGAATCGGACTCCTTCCGAAACCTCAAATGCCCTTCACACCCACCTACTTGCTCTTTCCGCCCAAACTTACACTCCGCAGACCCCTAAAAGCCAGATCGCACTTTCTTCTCCACGCAAGTTATCCCCATCCGTTAGTACCCGACGCGATATCGTGGTATCGGTGGTCGACGGTCGCAAGCTCCAAATGTCCAAACTCAAGCACCCTCCGTTCCCCCCCAATGCGATATCGCGATTGCATCGAAGCTAGTTCATCGCATTACCTCCGATATCAACACCTCACCATGTCATTCTGTACTAGGGACCCACCACAGCTGATGTTATCCACCGTACAGTCGACGTCATGCTGATGTCAGCAGCCAGAAAACCAAAACTTCGCACAGGAAGAAAAATCACAGTTCGGAGCTCCAGAACAAGAAACAGAGGTAGTCTTCGATGCCCGATTAGCACGAAGCGCTAATCGCGCATCGCTACGGGAAATAGGCTGTTTCGGGGAATCTTTGGGGAATCTTTGGATTTCTTAGCCCGTTGCGCACTGGAAAAGCCCGAAAATCGCCCGATCATGCCAAAGTGATCCGGTTTAAAGACAACAATAGTTCAATGACAGAGTTTAAAGTGTATCAGATCAAATCATCAGGTATCAAGCGTGTCAAAGAGTATCAGTCGATGGTGGAAACCATCAATGTAGCGGCAAAGAGTATCAGTAAAAATCTTGAGCAGCAGCCTGAAGTAGGAGAACATTTAATACATTCTAGCAGATTCAAAGAAAGAGGGCGAAGCCACTTGAAACCCTCAAATCATAATTATTGCACATTTAACTCACACTAGAGCAGAACTATAGTCCCCAAAGCACAATCATTCCAGCAGCACCGCATCTAGCCCCCAAGGGCCACATTGTCACCTTTTTCTGATTCAGCTGCCCCTAACGCAGCCAAAAAGATTTACTTGCATTTAATTCCAGCAACACTTAGATTTTTGAGGAGTCTTCTAGCAGACCTCTTTAGGTCAGTTGTAATAAATGTCTTTCCGATATTTTTCTTATAAATACCACCCTGAACAATGTTGTGAGGGGTTGGTTGGTTAGTAGTAGTTGGTTAGTCTCCTTTCCAGCAATTTCTCTGAGCAGAGACTCACACTGTAACTTTCATAATTTCCATAATCAAATATTGCTGAAAGCATGGATTGCGAAACTACTTGATGTTTCCTCTTGGCCAAGGAATGATTATGGAATTCCTGTGCTTCTACATGATTCAATAAGTGTTTCTCTCCTCTGTTTACTTTTATGTTTATTACCACCATTCCGCCTTCTAAAGTGCAGGAAAAAAGAATAGCTTAAGATTTGTTTCATTACACCTTAAGCTCAATTTCTGCATTTCTCAATGTTTTCTTCAGAAATAGCTATGAGCATGTATACTTAAATGATCTTGTTTACGCTGTTTTTTTCACATATGAGTGCATGTTTAGGAATTCTTAATTTCTCCTAGATCCCATTCATCCATTTCTCCTCTTTTTCAGCATGATGAAATGATTCTCCTTTGCCTTTCATCCCTGATTCTCATTCCATACTTTCAGCAGATTGATAATTGTATCCTGTGTGGCTATCCCGCTCCGTATCCCCTTGTGACCAAGAAAACACAAGCGAGCCTCAATCCTTGACTCCATGCCCAATGGTTTGAAAATTATCACACCTTACCTTGCCTCTTTGTTCGAGAATCCTACTTTCCATCCAATCACAAACAACACTCCCTTGAAGCCAGAAAGCTAGCCTAAAATCATCAACAATAGTTGAATCATAAAGAGAGAGCCCTCTCTGATTGCAGGTGGGCTAGAACCTGCAATCCAAAGATTGGTTTGTGGTTACCTCGGCCGTATCCCTATAAGGAGCCTAGGGACAACCTGAGTGATAACATAATGGCGACTCCACTGGGGACCTTTCCCTCAGATAAATTAATTAAACCAGTTTGCAGCTCTACAGAGGAAGAAACCAACTTGTAAAAGCCTTGGTCAGCCTGTACCTGTGTTCTCCATTGGGGATTCAAGTGCTTTGTTCATTTTGTAAACCCCACTGGAGAAAGTTCTCCTGTTCTTCAGAACTTGTCATGCTTAGTTCTGGTTTTTTGATGGTGGACAGAGAGCAGGCACTTCAAAGTCTAAGCATCCACCTGGCGACTCCACTTCAATTTCAATCAAAGGCTCCACTGAGGAACGAACCAATTTTATAGCCAAATACTCCATGTTCCCAAGTATTAACAGTGAGAGAGAATGACCGAGTGCTAGGAAGATCTTCCATTTGATGAAGCTTTAGATGAATTCAGAAAAATTTTATCAGAATTTGAACTCAATGAAGAAGTTTTCAGAGTAGTATTGTCAAAAATAGCAGGCGGCAAGAACAAACTTTTCCTTGAGTTAGTGGTCGAAAAATATGAGAATGAAATTGAACTCTTGGAAGCTCAGATACAATCATACAATTTTCGTGACCCTAAAGAATTTTACCAAAATCTTCCTCCCCGAGTCCACAGGGAAATAGTGCTATCTCCTGAATTACAGTTTGAGTATGATCTGGGTTTCAAGGCAAAGATAGAAGGGCTAGCTGCTAGGCTTATTAATGAAGATGCAACTATTCCATCTGACCAAGAAGACCCAGAATCATGCCGAAGTCTCCCTTCCCCAACTCAGGAGGAAATATTGTTACCTGCTAACTTACAGATTCTGTACGATTCCATTTTCAAAGAAAAGACAGAAGGAGTAGCTGCTAGGCTTATTACCGAAAATGCAACTATTCCATCTGACTAAGAAGACCCGGAATCATGCCGAAGTCTCCCTTCCCCAACTCAGGAGGAAATACTGTTACCTGCTGACTTACAGATTCTGTACGATTCCATTTTCAAAGCAAAGACAGAAGGAGTAGCCGCTAGGCTTACTACCAAAGATGCAACTACTCCATCTGACCAAGAAGACCCAGAATCATGCCAAAGTCTCCCTTCCCTAACTCAGGAGGAAACATTGCTACCTGGTGACTTACAAGCTCTGTATGATTCTACTTTCTAGACAGAGACAGAAGGGCTAGCTACTAGGCTTATCACCGAAGATGCAACTATTCCATCTGACCAAAAAAATCTAGAAGAAGTTCTCTCACATGATAATTTTATTGATCCTATGGCAGACTACATGGAACTTCTACTTGATGCAAGTTCTTTAGCATGCTTTCTCAGTGAAGAACAAATACGTCAACAACAACTGCTATATACCACAATTTTGTTTACGAGGGCACATAACCGAATGATGCTCTTGAGTTCAGAGACCATCAGTCAGCAAGTTCATCTTGTTTTTCAGTTGCTTAAGTGGCTGCACTGGTTATTTGACCTCACCTAACGGCAAAGTACGTGCTAGTTAGTGTAGGTAGGCAGGAGAAATAAGGCAGACAAAGAATATGATTTTGCAGAAAAACAACAACAACTAAAGACTAAGGCATTCTGACCTGCTGTTCTTGGCTTCTTGCAAGGAGAAGCCATCCCCAAGTGGAGCCACTATTAGCTACCTGCTGCAGCAGGTTATTCATATTTCATGATTGACATTTTATAGGCCAAATATGTCATACTTTGCATGCTGCAATGCTCCATATTTGCTTAACAATCTCCAAGTGAAGTAGGCTACTCCAAATTCATTCAATTGCCTTCCAAATTTTGTAAAGTTATCCCGGTATCACCAATTTTCAGTTAAAGGGAGGTCCAAACAGCTTAATCTTGGTCTCCCTAGGTTTGAACTTCCTGTTTTAGAATATAGAGAATATAAATCTGTCCAAACAGCTTAATCTTGGTAGATTCTTAGATAGGTAGAGAAGCAGAGGAGCCCAACATCTTAATCTGGGCCCTTGGAAGAAATAAGGGTAGTATGTAGATAGGAAAGCATGAAAAGAAAAATGAATGATGGGTTTGCAAGCCTAAGTGCACCCAAATCAAAAGAAGAAAAATGCTAGGTAAGTAGGCTGGGTAAGTAGTTCTGAGGTTGCTGAATCCTAATTGCTGATCAGTTCTAGATTTTCAGGTGTCATCTTACTCAGGACAAAATCAGCAGGCAGTTACATGCAAAGAGCTCGAAAGAGGTATAACTAACTCCCCTTCTCTGCTTTCCCCAATCATTAACTAACTTCCCCAAAGGAGGTCAAGATCTGCTTGGCACCTCTTTAGTTCCATCATTTCACAACACTAGCCTGAGTAAAGATCTGCTTTACTCAAAGTTGTTCCATACTTTCTCTAAAGAATGGTTCTATCCCCTTGTAACAGCCTAAGGTAATCTGAACTTAGTGCTTTCGTACCACCTCCACATTAACCACTAACACTGTTATTTAGCTCCCTATATTTTCCCATCCCCACTAATATTATGTAAATCATCCCCTATATAAATATCCCTCCCCCTGGTTGAAAAATAACCATGAGTACTCCCCCTCCCCCCTTGGGAATTGCTCAGTTTACCTGAAACTTAGCAAGAACCCTCAACCTTCAAGCCATCTTCCAGATACAATGGACTCCTTCCAGAGTATAAAATTCCTCTGAGGGAATCAGACTCCTTCCGAAACCTCAAATTCCCTTCACACCCACCTACTTTCTCTTTCTGCCCAAACTTACACTCCGCAGACCCCTAAAAGCCAGATTGCATCACAAGATCGCACTTTCTTCTCCACGCAAGTTATGCCCATCCGTCACTACCCGACACAATATCGCGGTATCGGTGGTCGGCGGTCGCAAGCTCCAAATGTCCAAACTCAAGCACCCTCCATTCCCCGCCGATGCGATATCGCGATCGCATCGAAGCTAGTTCATCATATTACCTCCAGTATCAGCACCTCATCGTGTCATTCTGTACCAGGGACCCACCACAGCTGACGTTATCAGCCATACATCCGACGTCATGCTGACGTCAGCAGCCAGAAAGCCGAAACTTTGTGCAGGAAGAAAAATTGCACTTCGGAGCTCCAAAACAAGAAACAGAGGCAGTTTTTGATGCGCGATTAGCACGAAGCGCTAATCACACATCGCTACGGGAAATAGGCTGTTTTGGGGAATCTTTGGGGAATCTTTGAATTTCTTAGCCCGTTGCGCACTGGAAAAGCCTGAAAATTGCCTGATCGTGCCAAAGTGATCCGGTTTAAAGACAACAGCAGATCAATGACAGAGTTTAAAGTGTATCAGATCAAATCATCAGGTATCAAGCGTGTCAAAGAGTATCAGTCGACGGCGGAAACCATCAATGTAGCGGCAAAGAGTATCAGTAAAAATCTTGAGTAGTGGCTCGAAGCAGGACAACATTTAATACCTTCCAGCAGATTCAAAGAAAGAGGGCGAAGCCAGTTGAAACCCTCAAATCATAATTAGTGCACATTTAACTCACACCAGAGCAGAACTACAGTCCCCAAAGCACAATCATTCCAGCAGCATCGCGTCTAGCCCCCAAGGGCCACACTGTCACCTTTTTCTGATTCAGCTTCCCCTAACGCAACCAAAAAGATTTACTTGCATTTAATTCCAGCAACACTTAGATTTTTGAGGAGTCTTCTAGCAAACCTGTTTAGGTCAGTTGTAATGAATGTCTTTCCGATATTTTGCTTATAAATACCACCCTGAACAATGTTGTGAGGGGTTGGTTGGTTAGTAGTAGTTGGTTAGTCTCCTTTCCAGCAATTTCTCTGAGCAGAGACTCGCACTGTAACTGTCATAATTTCCATAATCAAAGATTGCTGAAAGCATGGATTGTGAAACTACTTGATGTTTCCTCTTGGCTAAGGAATGATTACGGAATTCCTGTGCTTCTACATGATTCAATAAGTGTTTCTCTCCTCTGTTTAATTTTATGTTTATTACCACCGTTCTGCCTTCTAAATTGTAGGAAAAAAGAATAGCTTAAGATTTGTTTCATTACACCTTACGTTCAATTTCTGCATTTCTCAATGTTTTCTTCAGAAATAGCTATGAGCATGTATACTTAAATGATCTTGTTTACGCTGTTTCTTTCACATATGAATGCATGTTTAAGAATTCTTAATTGCTCCTAGATCCCATTCATCCATTTCTCCTCTTTTTCAGCATGATGAAATGATTCTCCTTTGCTTTTCATCCCTGATTCTCATTCCGTACTTTCAGCAGATTGATAATTGTATCCTGTGTGGCTATCCCACTCCGTATCCCCTTGTGACCAAGAAAACACAAGCGAGCCTTAATCCTTGACTCCATGCCCAATGATTCAAAACTTATCACACCTTACCTTGCCTCTTTGTTCGAGAATCCTACTTTCCATCCAATCAAAAACAACACTCCCTTGAAGCCAGAAAGCTAGCCTAAAATCATCAACAATAGTTGAATCATAAAGAGAGAGCCCTCTCTGATTGCAGGTGGGCTAGAACCTGCAATCCAAAGATTGGTTTGTGGTTACCTCGGTCCTATCCCTATAAGGAGCCTAGGGACAACTTGAGTGATAACAGCATCGGCCCTCTGTTCCTAAAAACTTGCGATATTGGCAAGTGTTTTTGGATGACAAATAGGTAAATAAATTTCTTCGAAGTGAAGGAGAGTTTGATAATTGTTCCATGGATGAAGTTTACGACAAGGATGATAAAGTCATCGAGGCAACCCAAGTTGATATACTACAGCTAAAGGAAAATAATATTATGAAAGGTCTTATACCTTTGGAAGACTTGTTTGATCAAGGTGATGTAGCAAGGAAGCCCACATTGGTTCCTATGGAGAAAGGTGTCGAAGACATGAACATTAGAACAACAGACAAAGCAAAAATGATCAAGCTGTCCAAATCATTATCTCTAGAGGTAAAAGAGAAATATATTCATTTATTGTCTGAATTTTCTGATGTTTTCACATGGGATTATGAAGACATAAAGGAGTATGACAAGAAAATAATTTAGCATACTATCCCAATTAAACCTAAACAAAATCCCTTTAGACAAAAGCTAACAAGGATTGACCCAAGGTTACTGCCATCCATAGAGAAATAAATTAACAGACTTTTCAAGGTGGGCATCATTGTTCCTATTAGATTTTATGATTGGATATTGAATCTAGTTTCGACGAGAAAGAAGACCGAGGAAATAAGGCTCTATGTAGACTTCAAAAACTTAAACAAAGTATCTTTGAAAGATAATTATCCACTTCTCGAAATGGACCATATCCTTCAGAGAGTTGTTGGCACTTCCCGTGGCTACTCTAGTTACAATAATATTTTAGTGCACGGGAATGATCAGGACAAAACAACATTTAATACACCTTAGGTAACATTCAAATATGAAAAAAGTCCATTCGGTCTAAAAAATCCATGGGCTACTTTTCAGCGTGCTATGGACATAGCCTTTCCCAATGAAAACGATGTTTTCTTGGTTGTATATTTAGATGACGTGATAGTATTTTCACATTGAGATGATGAGAATTTGCATCATTTAAGAGTTATTTTCCAGAGATGCAGAAAGTTTGGCATCTCTCTCAACCCGAAGAAAATTTTATTTGTTATGGAGGAAGGCTAACTTCTGAGCCACATCATCTCAAAGGATGGCATCTGGATTGACCCTTCATGGGTAGAAGCCATTCAGCAAATTGATTTCCCTCGCAGCAAGAAAGAAATTTGTTGGGCATCAAATCCCCCCCACAGTAGGTTTTGGAGCTCAAAGCCCAAGTTTTGGTCAAATGTATTGTAAGACTCTGCGAATTGCGGGTGTGGAGCGTGAAGTATAGGTTGAGTCATATGGCTGTCCACCCTAAGTATTGTAATGTAATGTAACATCATGTTGACCTACCCATGGTTTGCAAACCATGGAATTGTATAAATAGAGTGAGGCTCTAAGTTGTAAAGATAGCTAACTAGTGAAGGAGCGAAGAAAGAGATAGAGCATGAATATAAGTGTATTGGGTCGTAGTAATAGGAAGAGGCTCTACAGCTCAGTGTGCAAAAGCCTAGTAGAATCTGCAACTGAGTGCACAGGGAGGTGTCGAGTCTATATCCTTGAATGAAGAATAATAAAGGGAAGTTGATTCCAAATTCTATGCATCTACCTGTGTATTGCATTCTATATATTTATATTGTTTTTTTTGTTTCCTGCACTTATATGAATACTGGATATACTGTTAATTATCACTAGAATTACATGGATAAGTTAAGTAATCAGATAATAGCAGGTTAATATTAAGGAACTTGGGTAATAATATGGATCGCACCTTGAGTAAGGCTGCATGAAGGAAGCATCACAGGCTGCGAAGGACTAATAGATGCGCGTAGCGACATGCACATAGGGTTAAACCGCAGACCGCCTGAAGCTCATCAGACATCTCTAGGGTGCAGAAACCTGGTTCTAACACCCTCCCATACTACTTTGGGTGAGACATTAGTCCGTGCTTCGCAAACTATTTCCAAAAGAGACAGTAATACTAGGATTTTTTTGGCTAACTCACCTTTGAACCTGGGTCAGGCCCATACAAGCCAACAAATGGTTTCGTTGCCATGATCGGGATCTGCATAAGGGATTTCTGATGTCATGCCACTGGAATCTAACAAAGAAATAAATTGAAGGGTATTTGGACAAGAAGATTCATGAGTTCACGGTGCAAGAAAACAGAAACTCGCGAGTATCTAAGGAACAATGGTTGGAGTGCTACTTGTATACAGAAATCCACGAAATTTTATTTGCATCCTTTCCTTCTGAGCTATATGAGTGGATCACAAAGCTAGTAGATAGCCAGGGAAGGTGTAGGCTTGACAAACCAATCGTGTCGATGTCAGAATTAGTGCGCAGACTAGAAGCGTCAGGAGATAAGATCGCACGAGCTATGGACCATTGGCTCAACTGAATTATAGGAGGATTTATCACTGAGTTTGCGATAGATACGACCATCAACTACAGTGAGGTGGAGTGACATTTCCTCAAGGGATTGAGAGTGGGAAGATCTACAAAAGCAAAAGTAGTGAAGAATTAGAAACCAGTCGCTTAATTTCCTCCTTGCGAGAAAGCGAGGAAGAGCTTGCAAAAGTTTCTTCGAGAAGCACGGTTAGTTTGATAAGGCAACGAATTCCATGCTTACCACCTCCACCTACATCACCACCTGTCTCACCCTCCTCATCTCCACCTCCACCCACCAAACCTCTACCACCACCACAGTTCAGTATGGCGAGTCGGATCAAACTACCGGTATTCAGAGGAGTAGGGAATGAAGATCTAGACCAATTCTAGTTTATGGTAAGAGCAGTATGGGAAGCACAAGGAGTCATGGATGACAATATAAAAAAGGATATGTTAGTAAGCGCATTGCAGGATCGCGTATTAACATGGTGCATCAAGCATACTAATGACCATCTAAACGTAGGAATCATAAAAAACCAGACCTCGTTGAACAGGGAATTTAGTAGGCCAAAGTCATAAACAAAATCAATCATCAGGTTTAAGGAGATCACGATGCTCGTGGGTGAGACACCCTAGGATTTGGACCAAAGACTGAAGGGTATGATTCGCAAAGCCAACATGAGATTGACGGATGGACAATGCCGTGCATGGTTTGTAGCATTACTGACACCGCACTTAAGGATGACGCTATCACAACAAAAACTTTCCACCCAGGCGAAAGCCTTGGAGATGGCAATGAGATTGCAAGAGACACCTATACAAGACCGCAGTTTGGGAGTCCAACAAATCCACGTGCAACTATAAAATCTGTGTCTGGAGATGCAAAGCTTGAGACAGGACATGACACCTCAGCCAAAGGCACGCGAGGAAGTATGGTGGATAAAATGCAAAGGCCAAGGGCATGACAAGGACCACTGTCCACTGTTAACGAATTACTTGGTAGGAGGAGGGTCGATGTTGTTAAGACCTGAGGCACAGATAGGGCCAAGTGCAGCGCCTGCATTATGGTGTGTGATCTTTTAGATAGGAGGAAAACACACTATAGATGATTGTCATCTTTTGCAGAAGTATACACAGACGTCCCATCAATTGTTTTGTAATTTCTGCAGGCCGATAGGCCATGATGAATGCACCTAAAAAAGATACGAACTAATGATGGATTGGACTCCCACCTATAGGGTGTAGACCGAAACATGAGACGTCGACCCAAATTTACAAATGGCATGTGTTGGATTTCAGGGGTGAGGTCAGGGTTGAGGTGGAATGGGACCAGGAAGGGGTCACAAACAACTAATTTGCTACAATTGCGGGGGGCAGGGCACTATGCCCATGATTTTACTAACCTGACAAGGACATCATGTTTGTATGATACTCATTTTGATCATGAGGTAGAAGAATTCCCTACATTGAAAGCGAGACTCCACATAAAAGGGGTACTTCAGCTCCCTCCAACTCAGAATTTGCAGATGATGAGGTTTGAGCCGCGCGAATAAGACCCGTATGTAAACATGTTGCTGAGGAGCAGTATGACCACTAGCAATGATAAGAGTAAGCAGTTAGAAGAATGTGCATGGGTCTGCAAGGCTCCTACAAAGGAGCCTGAATTTGATTTAGAACACATGAAGGAGACATTCATGGAAGCTAAGAAGAGCTTCACAGAGGCCTCCACTTCAAGTAGTAAGGATCAACTAGAACCAGGGATGGATCCTTCAATTCTCACTACGTTTCTGGAGACATGCATGAAACTGCTATGCGATAGCAAGGTAGTAAAAGGACTACAGGAACTTATCACTAGGTGCATGGGGTCAGGAGAACCGCGCATGGTTTGGAAACTTGGAAAACATGCATTGCGCACAGGAAGGGAAATGTGGTTGACTACGCAAATCGATGAGTATGAAATGGATCAGGTAATGTTGGATCCCAGATTGGATGCAAACGTACTGCCAAAGAAAACATGGGAACGCATGGGTAGACCCGTGCTACAATGGTGTCCTATTCAGTTACGAATGGTGAACCAACAGAAGATCTTGCCCATGGGAAGATTACAAGGGATAATAGTAGATATTGAAGCTGCAAGCATGTAGGTGGATTTTGAAGTGATAAAGATTGTTGATGACAATAATCCCTATCCTGCGCTACTAGGAATAGACTGGGCCATCGATATGAATAGAGTCATAAATCTGAAGAAGCGAAAAATTATCTTTGAAAAAAATTCACTACGCATGGTAGTACCACTAGATCCAGCCGAAGGAGCACGATACATTGAATCGATGCGTGACGATGATATTGATGGCTATCTCGATTGTATTTACATGATAACCAAGTGAGAAGAGGATTGGGTGAATCCAGCTGTAGATGGAAGGATTTCGTGGGAGTGTGAAAGCTCCTACACTTCGGATTCAGACAGAGAGATAGAGGGATGGTAGAATCGACTGCACAAAGTAACAACGCTTAATTGCAACATGATAGTTAGATCACTATGCTACGTGACAACGGAACCAAGGGATCTACCTACACATGATGGGTTGACCATGGTGGATGAATTCCTAAACAAATTTGAAAGCATAGTACCAGACCAGTAGCGGTTCAATGCTCTGAAGTGGGCACTATGTGCAACGCTTGCATGATGATGGGGTATGCATAAAGGAAGTTTTGAGGACTGGTGCAGATGCAGAAGGATGATGTGCCTATGCTTTGGAAAAACCCAGCGCAAAACGAGAGCTAGTCAGTAGGGGCGGAACAAATTACGCAGCCACCTTTCCCGATGGGTATGGCAATATGTTGTACATCCTGCACGAGCACACACCACTCCCAGAATAAAGAATCAGAACAAACTGTAGTAGTAGGAAAGGCAACGTGCACTACCAATTATCCATGGAGACGCATTTTATAGGGTGTTCGAAGTACTGAACATGGTTCACCAGGCGAGACGCACTAATTGGGACCTACATCCACTGGTGGTTCAATGGGCCTATAGGACCATGTGCAAAACCCTGACCGTGAAAACAATTCCAAAGGTGTGGAACAAAGTAGGGACTGTAATTTATGAAGAGAATGCAAAGAGGAATCCACATGTAATAGAGCCCACATATGTGATAGTGCACGCAGTGCAGGATGAAGAAATCACCCAATTACACAAGGTCGAGCACATAAGGCTTTAGGAGGCCATTGGACAAGGGAACCTTAGACTTCACAAAATTGAAAAAGACTGGGTACGACTAAGGAAGAAAAGTATTTTGGTGGATGCAGAGGTCAAGAGGCTAGAAATTGAGATCAGGCAAGCATGTCTCGTCGATAAACCAAGGATGACAAGGCAAGGTGCAGATGATCATACCACTGAATTAGAACACTGTTGCCGAGAAATTATGACTTCACTACCATGGCTACAACCACATCTCACCAAATGCAGTAACTAGTGGAGTGCACTACATACGATAGAATGTGTGACACCAACTGTGGTGAGGGAAATTACGGATTTTCTGCAGACTATACTGGAAGGTGAGTTAAAGTCTCGCACAGGTGGTGCATCCACCTAACTAGCCAAGGAAGCAAATTCTCATCACTCCAAGCAGTTGAAAGAGAGCACAGGATTATGAAAGAGTCTGTTTTGGAGTTGTGCGATAAGGGAGGTGCACACAGAATCAAAATTTCAAAATGTTTGCGCCTGTGCAAGGGGGGCTACGCTACCGCACGGGTAGGCTGAGAAGTGACTGTTATTGTTACGGTTCATGATGGGATGTCCAACTTAAGGCCAAATGGAGTGGGCAGTGGACATTTAAGAAGCGAATTATGGGCAACATTTGGGAAAATATGTCACCAAGAAAGCATTGATGGCCTGAAATTTGGGGGAACAGTCGAATTTGAATTTGAAAGGTGCCATAAAACTCCAGGGGCTAGCCACGAGACAACACTTACTCACTTGAGATTTGAGCAGTTGATTAGAGCACAAAGTGTTGAGCACTGAGCGATATTCAAGCCCCGAAGTTTGCAAATGACCACATACAGTTCAAACAAGATGGCGGCTACCAGGAGAGGTTTGGGCTTTCTAGAAGGAACCACTGACGAGGTCGTGTAGAACCCCATGGTTGTTCTAGAAGGTACTTAGGTTGCATCGGAAATCCTGAAATCACCTCGAATGCCAAGACCCAAAAAATAGAAGTAGGCAGCGGGACCAGTCCACATGTCCCCATAGAATCCGTGGTTCGGTAAGCTCTCAATTGAAGAAAAGGGCAAGGCTATCACCATTGAGACAGATGATGAGGAGGAGGACCTACAAGCTCTCATTGTTGAGGCAAAGGAAGCAGAGGAAATGGAAGAGGATATCTAGTCGATGTGCTCTGCAGAAAAATTTCCAAAGTATGTCCCTGCACGAAAAGGGAAAACTAAGATACCGAAGGATCTGGATGCCACCAAGAGCACACTCTAGACCCCAATCCTCCTTAATGGAATTGTGTTTGAGGGCTGACACCCGGGCCGAATGCACACAATGAAGTTCGAATATTGGGACCTCGCGGATAGTGAGAAGTTCCCACACTTAAATACAGAGAGCCTCATGAAGCAGAGTGCGCAGGCACCTAACTCTTGGTAGGGAAGGTGATGAGAAAATTCTGTGGTGATGAAGTACCAGTGCCAGTAGTGGTGTTGGCCAAACGATGCGCAGAGGGGATCCAATTCAACTAGTTCGGGTTCCTCTACGAGGAATTCTTGATCAACTGCAAGGAAGCCCAAGAGTAGGGTAAGGCCTTCCACTACGTGTGGTTGCTCTTGTCCATTTTGTTGGTAGTGGGAGAACCAATGGAGTCAAGTTAGTTCCCGAGCATTGAGTGTGACTTACTAGAGGCCATAAAATATGTGTTTCTCTGGGCTACCAAGGACGTGAAGTGGATTCGTGATATGAAGATCTTCTAAGTGCTCATGGAGGCGAGCATCCAAATGTGGATGAATAGGAGGTCACGCCTGTCCTCCACAGTGCACAACAGTCTGCGGAGCTTTGTAGACTTCAAAGTGGATATCCACAGTATTTACATCAAGGTGGAAAAGGATCCAGTGCAGTAGTGGACCAAGCTCCCCTTCATTGCCACTAATGATGCAATTTTTACAGTGTTAGAATCATGGCCTCCCAAGTGGCACACCCTGGATTTTATAGAGTTAGATAAGATAGTAGCACAGAAAAAAAAGGATGAAGCCAAGCTATGTGTCACGCAGTTGGCCAAGAAGAGGTGCAATGAAAAAGCGACAGCAGAGGTAAGGAAAATCTGCAAGGCAGCACAGGTAGCCACAGAGCAGGAAAAGGCCACCGAAGTAGTAGCAGTAGCGCAAACAACAGGGGCCACAGCAACATAGGAAGATGAAGGCTAGGAATTGTCTACAGGACAGGACGTAGAGGGTACAAACCTTGTAGAAGAAGGTGTGACCCGGGCACAACTTCCACCCAACTCAAAAGGCCGTGTGTCACAGAGATATCTGGTCCATGAAAAAAGGTCAAGGCATCCAAATTGGCCATCGACCTGATCACATTAACTAAAGGTGACCTCTATGACATTGGTGACACGATTCATGAGGTCACCAAGGAAGTGCTCCAAGAAGTCATGTCAGAGCAGCAAATTGTGTTGGGGCGCTAAGGGTGCAACTACAAGAACTCCAGGTGTGCCCCCCATTGGAAGAAACCATAACCACCTATGTCACAGTAGGCACATCAACAACAGAGTAGATTCTACACGCAAGGATGGCCAATACCTTAGTGCTACCGAAAGGGGCGCTAGCAGCAGAGAATGAGATCGACAAAGCTGCGGTTGGTAGGATCAAGGGACTTGGCCTTAATTTGGCTGCCCTTCCACAAGACACACTGTACCAACTGCAGGATGGACTAACAACAGAGCTCTGTGCCAAGGAGGGCCGCTGATTCAGGTGATGAGTGAGAAAAATATCAACATCAAATAGCTCAGCCTACAATGTGACGAACTGGTGTTACAAATAAAGTATTTATTATAGATAGTCGATGAAGCATGCCAGCATGTCCCAGAGTTGTCCATCACCGTAGACCTGCCAATAGAAATGTTGATCCACTGTTTGGAAAGTGGAGTCTAAAACGCGCGTGAAGAAGCAATGTGAGTGCAGCTAGAGTTGAATCTCCACATTGCCAAGCTACAGCTAAAGGTACAGCCTTCCACTTCACCAGGAATTAGAGAGCAGCGCGTTAGTTCTATCCAAACAGGGTTTGAAGCAATAGGATGCGTAGTGCAGGACTGTACTAGTATGTTGGACCAAGCCTTTGGCATCCTCACATCCTTGCAAGAGGACCCCAACATACAACACATAGAAACAGAGGCGTGCGAACTTCAAAGTAGTACGATAGTGTCTGAGGAACTGTGTAGACAGTCGTCCTCACTCAACGGCTCGCAAAGATACAGCAAGAAAGCGTAGGTGGATGCCACAAGACAGAAAGAGGCACTTCTTAAAGCACACATCCAACCATGGATTGATGAGGCCTTCACCATTACGACAGATATCAAGGGCAAGCTCACATAGATGCAGAGGCTCTACATGCTAAGGTAGGGATTTGATCCTCACAAAGAAACATCAGAAGAGCGCATGTAGCAGGTCATGCAAACCATAGAACAGTGCATTGCAGACCTCCAAGCAATGTGGGACGAGATGGAGGGACTCCGCGTCAAGATTGCCGCGCTAATTGAGTGACTCAGGGATGAGTCATGATGTTTGTGTTGGGGGACTATTAGGCATCGGATCCCCCCATAACATGTTTTGGGGCTCAAATCCCAAGTTTGGTCAAATGTATTGTAAGACTCCGTAAATTGCTCTTGCGGAGTGCGAAGTATAGGTTGAGTCATAGGGTTGTCCACCCTAAGTATTGTAATGTAATGTCTTATCAACCTACCCATGGTCCGCAGACCATGGGATTGTATAAATAAAGTGAGGCTCTAAGTTGTAAAGATAGCTAACTAGCGAAGGAGCGAAGAAAGAGATAAAGAAATAATCTAAGTGTATTGGGTCATAGTAGTAGGAAGAGGCTCTATAGCAGAGTGCGCAGAGGCCTAGTAGTGTCTGCAGCTGAGTGTACAGATCCCTGCAGCTGAGTGCGCAGGGTGGTGTCGAGTTTATAACCTTGAACGAAGAATAATAAAGGGAAGTTGATTCCAAATTTTGTGCATATACTTGTGTATTGCATTCTATACATTTATATTGTTTTGTTTATCATGCGCGCTTATATGAATATTGGATATAATGTTAATTATCACTAGAATTACACGGATAAGTTAAGTAATTAGATAATAATAGGTTAATAGTAAGGAAATTGGGTAATAATATGCATCTCGCCCTGAGTAGGGCTACGTGAAGGAAACATCAGAGGCTGCGAAGGACTAATAGATGCATGTAGCGATGTGCGTGCAGGGTCAAACTACAGACTGCCTAAAGCTCATCAAACATCCCCAGTGTGTGGAAACCTGGTTCTAGCACCCTCCCATACTACTTCAGGTGAGACCTTAGTCCGTGCTCCGTAGATTATTGCAGAAAGGGCCAGTAGTACTGGGATTTGTTTGGGCTAACTCACCTCTGAACTTGGGTCAGGCCCATGCAAGCCAACAAAATCCAAGCATTCAATGGTTAGGTGAATATCTTATGCAAATTTATTCCTAATTTGGCTAAACATCTTAGAGAGATGACAAATATGTTGGAAAAATATAATGATGTAAAATGGTCTAAAGAAGCCCGCAAGTACTTTCATGCAGTAAAACTTGCCTTGACCATTGCCCCTATTTTAATCAATCCCTGTTACTCCATTGATTTCATAATGTTCTCTTTTGCTTCTGAGCATACCATGGCAGCAATATTGATGCAAAAAAGGGATAAAATCGAGCTTCCAGTAGCATTTTTTAGTTGCAATATCAGAGATGCCACCCTTAAGTACAACATCATAGAGAAACAAGCTTTGGATATGGTAAAGGCGGTGAAAGATTTCAGATTTTACATTTTACATTCGCATACTCTTGCTTATGTGCCTAATGTAGTGGTAAAATAAGTTCTTGTGCAGAATGCCCAATAAGGTAGAAGAGGTAGATGGATAGCAACATTATTAGAATATGATCTTGAGATCAATCCTACCAAGATGATCAGGGGTCAAGGCTTAGCCAAACTCATGGCTGAGCCAAATGTCCATGCTCTAGATATCAACCTTTTTAGAAGCATTGTCCGACAATTAAGAAGAAGTAGATCTCATTCAGATATCTGATATCTTTTTATCATCTCCACGATATTCTAATATTATTTATGTTTTGAAACATTTAAATCCCCCTCCAGGCATGTCTAAGGCTAAGAGCAAGTCGTTGAAGTTGAAGTCTTCTAAATATTTCATTATGGACAATGCACTATATTGGAAGGATCCTAGAGGTTGGTTGTTGAACTATCTGACCGAAGATGATTCTAAAGAGGTTATAAATGACTTCCATAAAGGAGATTGTGGGGGCCACTTGTACTGGAAGACCATGGCCAACAAAGTACTGAGAGCAGGTTAACATTGGCCCACACTTTTTGTAGATATCTACAAGGCAGTGATGAGTTGTCACAAGTTCCAAGTTTTCCTTTGCCTCTACAGCCTATATCAGTTCATGCACCATTTCAGTAGTGGGGCCTAGATTTGATAGGTGATATTAACCCATCATAATCTACACAACACAAGTGGACATTGACAGCTACAAACTATTTTACTAAGTGGATTGAAGCAATTCCAACAAGGCAAGCAACATATTTAGTTATCATTCAGTTTTTAGAAACTAATATCTTGTCTCATTTTGGTTGTCCTAATAAGATCATCACAGACAACGCAGAAATATTCAAGTTTAAAAAGGTGGCATAGTTTTGTAACAAATATAACATCAAGTTGGGACATTCTAAATCATACTATCCATAAAGAAATGGTTTGGCAGAGTCCTCCAATAAATCCTTAATCTACATCATCAAGAAAATGTTGGAGGCCAACAAAAAGAATTGGCACAAAAAGGTTATCAATGCATTGCGGGAAAATCGCATGAGTAGTAATAAATCTATTGGAATTTGTCCTTTTCAAATAGTGTATGGAGTAGATATTGTTTTTCCTTCATCATTAGTAGTCTCGGTCATGAAATTGTTACAAGAAGGAGGAAGTGAAGAGAATGATATATAGCGTCGGATCAATCAAATGATTCACCTACAGTAGACATGGGATGAGGTATTTTAGAACACCTCTAAGCTCCATGATAGGATAAAGAAAATCTATGATTGGAAATCAAAGGAGGATAATTTTAAAATTGGAGATGTGGTGCTCCATTAGGATGCCAAAAATGAGGACAAGGGTAAGCATGGTAAATTTGAAAATCTATGGAAAGGTCCTCATCAGATTTTAGCTTTCCAAGGGAAAAATACTTTCATGTTAGATGAGATGAATGGACAACCATGCTTAGGAGGATCAATCAATGGTAGGCTCCTTACGCACTATCTTTTCTGAAATATGCTTCTCAGAAATTTCCTGGTTTCATTGTACATAAAAATTTAACATTTTACAAGTGTGAAGTAGAGAACCATTGGAGTTTGGAGCCTGAATTGAAGGCATGGAGCTTCACTAATTTTCTACCATTTCAAAGTTTAGTCATTAGTTAAGTAAGTCAGTTTTGAGTCATTTTTACAAGCGATTTCAAGACAGTTTCGAGTCAGTTTGTGTTATTTCAGCTTAAGTTTTCGATCATATTGGCCCACATGGTTAGGCCCATGGTCTACAGTGTCCTTGATACCTCCAAGGAACTGCCATCCCCAATTTAGGTTGATGTTAGAGTCAGTATTTTCATACTGCCATCAGTGATCAAAACTACTCTTTTATATCATATTAGGGTCCCATTCTAAAAATTTTGTCATTCCACCTAGGTCCTCATATAAAAATGTATTCACTAATGGTAGCCTAAGTCAAAAGCCTCACTCTCCCTTAAAAAATCAATACTGGCTAGCCAACCTTCATGTTCTACTGAGCACACATCAATCATAAAAGCTCATGTTACCATGTCTTTATGTCAGTTAATTCAACATGGAGTCAGTTATTCAAGGTCCCATTAGGTCACTAGGTTTCATTTTCCAAGGTTCAATAACATACCATTTCACTGCATAAGGCCAACAAAAAAGTATGAGAGTAAGAAAAATAATATCCCTTTTTCATTTAAGAGGATTTGGAAACATGTAACTATGGTTTCCCAATCTCTAATTTTCATTCCAAAGTATGAGTTTTATTTCAGATTGTAATTTTATTCAAAAAAAATAGAGATGTAATATTATTTTTTAATTTATGTAATTTTATGTTCATTATATGTAATAAGTATTATTCCTAAAACTGTTAACTCAAACTCTATGTGCCAACTTCATCCAAGAAAATTCAAATGTGAAGAGTGCTAAACTCCAGCATCATCAATCTACAAAGAAGAAAATCATAGTGTAAAGGGTAATTACCAAAGTTTTCAAAAGGTGATTTGAAACATTAGAAAGTGGGTTTTAAAGTTGAAAAAATCAAATTAAATCAAGTATAAATGCCTTCTTAGCATCAAAACTCAACTTAATTTTCCTCTTACCATCGATTGAGCAAACCCCAAGAGAGCATTTCTCATGTTTCTGGGTGAAATTGAAAAAATAGAGCAGACACTGTGCACTTTCTACAAGTGCTACTTACTTGCCAGAGAAAAGGAGCACTTCCTTGTGGAGTTGCGTGTTTCTCTAGGAAAGCTAGAATCGCCTCCAAAGCTTCACCAAACTTGTATTCAACCTCCAACAAGTAAGTAACAACTAAAGATAGTATGCTTCTTCCTCCTAAAGTCACTCTTATGGTGTTCTGAAATTTTATTGAAGATTTGGAGTTTTTCTCACATCAAAACCCTAGTATCTCCCTCAAAACCACCCTTGAACTCTGAATTCCCAAATTTGAACTCCCCTACACTTTCATTCCCTTTCCCTAAACCCTTTAACCCAGTACTCTCTAACCTTTATCCTAAAACTATAAGCACTAGGTGTTACAACTGCATAGGCTCCCAAACCCCCAACATTGTAAACAATTTCCCCATCCTAAAAATCCATCATCTTAATACTCCTTATCCCCTCCTCCATTACATAAATACCTAAACCTATATCCTTCAATTTCCCTTCCCCATTCCTTACTCCTAAAAAACCACATTCCAACAATGTAATACCTCCCTAGGGTTTGATATTAAAACACCATAGCAGAAGAGGAAAAAAAACCATACAGTGAGGGAGAAGAAATAGAGGGAGAAGATAGAGAGGTGAAAACACCACACAAAGGGGGGAAAATACTCAGATATGAGTCAATAGATCTCAGTGAACTCTTGGCATCTCCTATGGCTGTGACATCTTTCAAATATCTTGGCTATTATGATTTCTGTGAGCAAATCCAAAAATTCCAACACCATGCCATGTTTACTAGACTCTTCATATCCAAATTCCATGACAACCAAGTCACTCTAGCTGGTGTCACTTTTATTTTATCTACTATTGCTGAAATCCCAGATGTTGGGGAGAAATGGTGTAAACAAGGTGAGTTGGAGAAACATTACTATGAGCCTTTCATAAAACCAAGGTACCGAAATGAGAGAAAGAACTATTTTCCTTTTTCTAACCTCCTAGACAGATATGCCCCAATGATGAAGATTATCATGAAGTACATTTCATGTGAAGGTATATTTTCTACGCTTTATTCCTGTCACATCTGGCTCTTAATGCATTTCCCTAGGGTAAAAATTCTCAACATACCCTACTACCTTTTCTGGAACATTGATAAGATTGCCTATATTGTCTAGAAAAGGGAATATGAACATCAAATGAAGAGTCTTTTTCATCATTCCCTCATCAAAATCATAGTCCTCTATCATCTCAAAAACTTGAACATTGCATGGAGTACCTTCATAGCCAATCCCATATTCACTGATCCATCTATTCAGAATGTTCAGAATGTCCCTTCATCATCTCATCGTTCCACCTCCATTCCTCCATCCCATCCCATGGATCATTCATCATCATCAGATCAGTCACCATCACCTCCACCATCACCATTTCATAAGCATATTGAGTCACCTAGCAGATATGAGATCATTGAGCTAGAGCAGATTGAGCAGGTTGAGGTCATCAAGCCTAAAGTGGTAGATTTGGGCACTTTGGCACACTTATCAAAGAGGCCATAGGTAGATGTTTCCCCATAGATTGTGTGAGATACCTTGCCTTCTTTATCAACAAAACAAGTACACAAAGGCAAAGAGAAGATGACAGAGACAAAGATTGAGCATGAGGAGGAAGACCTCTATGAGACAGAGCAATATTTTGACTTGGTTGACCTAGGTGAGCATGATGACAATAAGGACACCATCATTGTCATCAAGGAAAAATATGCACTCATCGGGGATCTCCAGATCAACTTAGAGAGGGAAAAATATATCATTTCATATTATGAGCAGGAGAATGAGAAACTTGAAGCCAAACATGATGTGATGGAGATTAAACTCGTCAAGGCAAAAAGGGAAGCAATGAAAGCCATGGCATTGCTTGATGAGCCCTATGACAGGTATGGTGAGACCGAAGAAGAGTAAAAACCAAAAAGAAGACCTAGGACTAGAGGGATGAAAAGAGCTTTGGAACTAGAGAAACAAAAGGAGGTTGATCTTGCAGATGAGCTCACATGGAATGAGCAGTTTTCCATCTTAATCAATGAGAAACAGGAGAATTGGTTTGATAGGGCCAACCAAAATTTAGAGAAGCTCCTAGGAAATTCTAATCAACAAAATGAAATTTAGAGGAATATGGCAAAACACTATTCCAATGGAGAAAGAAATGCAAGGGCAAAGCTCAAGGCTGCAAAGGCAAAGATTGAAGCCCTAACTCACCAAGAAGAGAATAAGAAGCATGATGTAGAGGCTTCACTCCAAGCCTAGACACATGAAACATTATCTTATTGACCAATTTTGAAACCTCTTGGTTCATTTTCTTAAATATTTTCTTTTCTGTGTTTCTTAAGGAAATTTTATATTGGCAGCATGGTCAAATGCGCAATGCCCTAGGTGTTGTGCACTTTTTTGGGGAACTTTTTAAAGAAATGGAGATGACCACTAGATGCATAATGAAAAATAAATCTAATAAAACCATGTTTCCAGCCTTATTTTGCAAAAATGGCAGGTGAAGAGGGAAAAAAACAAGCAAAAAATCATGTTTTTGCTTCATTTTTTTGCTCAGGCATTGCGCACAGACCAGTCTTGGGAGAATGAAGTTTTGGAGGGTTAAATCAGGTCCATTTTGGAAACTTAAGGAAGATTTGGAAGCTAGACATGGCAAGCTTTCCAACAAGCTATCATGGGCTCAATTTGGATATAGGGAAGGCAATAAAATACCATATGCAACATGGAGGGCACACTTGACAGAAAGATGGCGCACTTGACCATTTGCCTGATTTTTCACTGTTTTTCTCCAGATTTGATTTTCATCTTTGGAAATAAACTTTTTACTGATGTCATTGATATTGCAAATGTAATTTTGGTATTTTACTATTACCTATGAGTAAATACATTAGGTAAATAGACTTCATCAAGTCAAATGAATCAGTTTCAATGTAATTAGGGATGAATCACTTTGACCACCCTACACTCTAGCTATCAGTTCAGATTTTGGTGGAACTGCTCCTCCTTTCATGGATTCGACCCCTAAGTTTGGGAGGAGTTTGTTTCGATGTCTTCATATTCCCTTTCGTCACTCTTTTTAGAGTTTGGACTCAGTTGGATGTTGTACTAGTGATTAGAGCCACTATTGTATCCGAATTTATCTAGTATTAATAGATGAGTTGCAGCTATTTCTTTGGGATACATGTGGTATGGATGTTTAGCATTGTTTCTTATTTTTTATCATTTGTATGAATGTTTTGTAAGCTCATAAACCATTTCATATCCATTATATGGTAATTTTCAAGTTGATATGCAAAATACATGTTTTCTCATGCTCTATCATGGGAAAGTTATTATAATTTGTCCATTTTTCTTCAGTTTAGGAAGAATACATCTCATATGCTCTTCCTAAATCCTCATCATTCTTAAGCCACCAATTCACCTTTTAAGTGCTAAGCCTCCTACATAACTTTCCCATTTGAATGTCTATGTTATAGACATTTTTGGGCACTGGAACCCCAATCATACATGTCCATAATCCAGGGGCTCCTAAGTCCCTAAAAGTGTTGCTTCATGCCCTAAAGGAACAAAGTCGGCTGATTACATCATCTCCCAGAAGTTCTCCACAGAAAAATGCTCGGAACTAGTCAAAACTAGACCATACAGACTACCCGGTGTAGAGGGTGCGATGCATCTCACTTGCTCAATGTAAAAGGTGTGATGCATACTAGAAATCCCTTCTATAGCGTGTGATGGGCGAGAGTAGACAAATGGCAGAGATATTTTACAAGGTGGATGATCATGGAATCTTCTAGAAACTTCTCCTCTCTGAATTTGCCCAGGGATGAGTAAGATACCATCAATCTCCAAGTGGAATCAAGAACTACCAGAGAGAGGACACTAATCAACATCCTAAAAGCTAAATCACCCCCCTATAATCATCTATATATGGATCCCTCATCACAGAGATCCAGGGCCTGGAATCTTGTATCTTGTAAGGAAGTATTGTTCGTTTCCTGGTGCAACATCATAGTGTTGGGTGATCTAAGCTTTTCATCAGGTGACAAAGGGCTTTCATGCTGAGAGGATGACGCTGGGTCAGAACAATTGGTTGTAATCCTCTTTGCTATTCTTGATATTAATAAAGTTATTCAATTTTTCCTCCACATTCTTGTATGTTTGATGATATATGCGTTTGTGTGGTTAATACATATCTGGTCCTGTATTGCTTATGATTGTAGATCTCTGTTCTTCAATAGTATTATGCTACTTTGATTCTACAGGTGCTCTTTGAGGCTGGGTAGACGAAGAAGGAGCAGCGAAGATCTATGAGAAGGGAGAGGAACCAAGCAAGGAACCAAGCGCAAGACTGAGGTTGGTGTCCTTTGTTCCCCTCTTATCTACTTCTCATAAAGGAAAGTGAAAGTAGTTTTAGTTTGTTTGTTTCTAACATAGCTACTAGTCTTAGTAGGACTAGCAGCTCTAAGTGGACACTAGATTTCCTAATAACAAAATGGCGACTCCGTTGGGGATCAAATATATTGTTTGCTTGTTTATATTTGTTTGTTTTATAAACTTACAGATGGAGCCTAAAGTCAAGCCAGCTAGCCTTCGAACTACATTTGCTATACAAGTGCAAAGTAGATCAATGCTGCTTCAGTCTATCTCCAAGTTTTGTTTACAAACTGAACAATCGATTTGCAAACATTCTAATTGCCCTCGTGGTGGCTCTAGTAACCTCATTAGATCAACCCCTGTGATTTATATTTACTGAACATCACTTGCTCAGCCAAATCCCTGAGCTGAGCTACAAACTATGACCAAAAACCAAGTTGAAGTCTCATCCCTAGACCATCGCACCTTCTACTCTTGGGAATCTGGATGCATCACACCTCCCATGTACAGTAGGTGCGTTGCATCGCACTTTCCATGTCTTACAGGTGTGCTAATCTGACAAGACCTCTTTTGCTTCCATATTTTGGTTCTTTGTTCACTCTCTTCAGCTTTATTCAGGATTTTTGCTGTTTGTGATCAGTACACCTCTTTGGAAACCCCCTTCCTTTCCATCATTCCACCTCCATTGTGCAAAGAACTATGAATTTTTTTGTATATTGTGCACCATTTTCAGTTCTCTTTTACAAAGAAGTAGCGTAATCAAACTGTCGTTTCTTGATTTGGAAGTGTCGCAATTGTTGTTTTCAGTCATAGAAGAGAATCCTATTATTCTTGATGGTTGATTATACTGTTACTCTTGTATTTGATTTGAATTAGTAGTTTTTCAAGTGTCGAAAGCAATTTTCAATTCAAAATTGCAAAGTGTCATCATTATCTTCCTTTCGTATTTTGAAGAAAAATTGTTAGTACTATCACTTTGAAAAGATAATTCAGATTTGTACTTAGCATTCTTCTTGTCATTCACACATTAAGAAGGTTGAAAACAAATACATGCATGTGCATATGCATTTAGACTACTTGTTGGTTTGATTTAGGACAATGCATCTAGTGTGTGCTATGTGCTCTATGTTGAAAGAATCTAATTTCTCTTTCCTTAGTAGCTAGGATTTTCATTGCAAAAAGAAGATTAAACAATTGTTTATCATCCTAGACTGCATTTTAGGAATTTTATATCTACATCACGCAGTGAACCTGAAAGGAAAATTTCTTAAGCAAGATCAACTGTAAAATAAATTCAATGAACATAAAAACACTTTGGAACCTAACGCACAACATTTAGCAGTCTAGGCTAGAGACGTATTTTGGTGTCGTAAAACCTAGTAACTATCGCTTTCATTGCTAGTTGGGTGATTCCTCCTCTTTGAGATGACAAGCGCTAGTACGGACTTGTGCTCCCATGTACCGTCGAGTATATATTGGGAGACCACAATAGGCTATATCCTTTATCCTTAGGAAGCCGTGTCTGTCGCCCTATCGATCGCAATGCACTGAACACAACATTCAAGGAGATTGACTACTGTACCGTAAAAATTATTCTATAGTTTTGTGATTGGTTTGGTAATCCCTCTGTCTAGATTTCCAGAGTAGTCTCTTTCATTCCATTTTAGAATCCTTAAAGGAAAAGGTCCATCTAAGCACTTGTCACTTCAAGCTCATTAAAAATCAAAGGTGACTAGAGTCATCTTTTGTTTTTTGTTGACTCTTAAAAATTGAAAAAACAAGTTGTGTCAAAGCGTCTAAAATTTATTTTAATAGGAATAATATCACTATTCCCATGTTGGTCTTTAGGTTGAGAAAAATGGAGCCTACCAACCAAGGATTTCCCCTTGGAGGAAATCCTAGTCCTTTCTCCTCTTGGGGAGATGTTGGTGCACCTGATATGGCCACATTGTCACTTCTAGGATTGACGATTGGCTTGCCAATATGGCTCTTCTCAACCTCCGTCATTCAGAACATCGTGATTCCTGAACAGTAAAGTCAGAAATGAGGTGATACTATAGTTACCCACCAACCTTCTACTTCGTTCGTTTCTTCCTCTCCTCCTTCCTCTTCACTTGATGAAGATGGTAAAGCTAAAAATCAAATGACTAAGAAGGAGAAGAAGGGGAAGGAGAAGAAGGAAAAGAAGAAGAAGGAGCCAAAGGCAAAAAGGGGCAACAATGCATCATCTAGTGAAATTCCACACTCTACACCATCCAAGCCTAAATCTCCATGCGTCATTTGCAAAGGAGACCGCTATCATCGAGATTGTCCTTGCATCCATCAGATCTTAAGGGACTGGTCTCCTCGTTTGCACAATCTGGTGTCATCAACCTCTGATCATGTTGAAATTACGCCGTCAACTAGTGAAAGTGAAGTATTTGGATAGAAAAGGAAATGTAAATTTCCTTGTAAAATGTGTGAAGGTGATCACGTCATCCACCGTTGTCCCTTCCTAGACAAAGCTAAAAGATTTTTGGATAATTGTCCTGCTTCATCACTACGGCTTCCTCCTGGATATAAGAAACTCTTGCTGAGTCCATCACTAGTTGAAAATTTGACTAACACGCCATTGTGGTCAGTTGAAGCATCTGTCATTGAAGATAAACCCTCTAAATCCACACCAGATGAAAGTCAAAAGGTTGAGACGGCAGTTGACCTGGTCTTGCCTTCAGAAGGTCCATCTTCGGATGATACAATCACTAAAAAGAATGAGAATGACACTGTTCAAATTCTTGTAAACAAAGACTCTGATGAACATAGGGGTAATCTACCCTTCCCTTTATCGGAGGAAGGAAGTTCGTCAGAGTCATATTCGGCCGTCTATTCAGTTCCACCTCCAAGAAACCTAGTCGTTTCCTTCAATTGGAATCCACTAGGCAGACCCCGTTTACCGGCTAGTGTACCATTCCGAATCATTGTACAAGCTTATAGAATAGTCATGGCTGGTACCATCATAGATGAAGGGGCTTCTGTGAGTATCCCTTCCTCAACTTCTTGGAAAGTTCTTGGTTCACCATTGCTTCTGCCTGAGATGAGAAATCTGACAGGCTTCGACAAAGGAACCAATCGACCGTTAGGGATCCTTCCCAATGTGCCTATTAAATTGAGGAGGAAAATCATTTATATGAACGTAATGGTATTCCAAGGACCTCTAGACTATAATATACTCCTTGGGTGCGACTATATATATAGCATGGGAGCCATTGCCTCCTCACTCTTTAGAGTAATGTGTTTTTCGCATGAAGGCCAAGTGGTCCAGCTTGTAGACTAGCTTTCGTTCCCTGGCTCACACATAGCTAATAGTCAAATGCCATCCCTAAATGGCCTTTTCACGCAAGGAATGTCTCATCAATCTCCAGTTCGTCCACCTGAAGAATGTGAGTAATTCAGGAGGACATGACTGAAACCCAGG